>CATIWO010368493.1:0-34642 GCA_949673435.1 Macaranga tanarius | reverse complement strand
AGATGACGATTTTGGCATCCTCTATTTATTTACAGCATCAATTTGTAAAGAAATTTGTTGAAGGCTCTTTGCTTATCTAGGTTCTGAAGCTTTGTTAAGTTATTCAAAGACTCAGGAAAGAAAACTACTTGGGTCTAGTTTGCCTATTTATGTCTAATGATATATGTGAGTGATCGAATTAGATCTGAGGAAGGAGAAGAAGCAAAGAAGCCTTGATTTTGTTATTAGGTACTTGGCTTTTTTTTTTTGTGAAATTGTATTTTAACATATGGCAATGTTCTGCAATGATGGTAAGCAACTAGCAAATGTGGATAATGGCAAATATTTTTGGTACATACCTAAACAAGTTGAAGCCCTTGAGAGTAATAAAGTGCCTTAAACCCAGCTTCATTTGCCAGTAAAATTCATTAGAGATTGCCTCATTCTTTTGTGTTTATGTTTTAGGTTTTTTTTCTTTTTATTGAGGATTGTCGTTGAATTTTGACTCCATAAAACCCATATCACAACCATTGAAAGCTATATAGAGGTATCTCAATTTTAATTTTTATCTTTACTGTAATTTTTCTAATGAACAACAATGGTGGTGGTGGCAGAAGAGGAAGAAGGAGGAAGATAAAGGTGGTTTGTTTTTCATTTTTTGTATTTTTTTTATATTGATTGTGAAAAAATGAGTTGGAAAAAGAGTGTGACATGGTTGTTTAGGTGGCATATCAGCTGTATACGTGCCCCATGCTAATTGGTTAAAAATGACACATCATCATATTCCATTTGTTTTAACGGTTTAGAACTAACGTGTAATACATTTTAACCATATAGGACTCAATTTTAAAACTATATATCTTTTAGGACTCAATTGTAAAATTATAAAAACTTTTAGAACTTTCGTTGTCATTATCCCATAAACTTATGTCCCCCACCAATAGCTCAAGTAGTAAAAAGTGTGGATATCCAGTTGAGAAGAGTAACTATCGATACTTCGTCCCCGTATACTCTCTATTATGCTGTTGAAAATTAATCATTACAATAAATTCTATCTAAGAGAAAAAAAAAATAGTGTCGAGAATTAACAAGTACAACAAACTCTATCTAAGAGGAAAAAAATTTATTGCCATCTTTAATTGTGTTTTCAAAAAAAATTAGGCCAAAATTTTATATAGTTCTATATTTGAACAATAAGTTTATTATTATTATTATTATTATTATTTGAAAAGAGAAACATTCAATAAAGAAGAAACGATGGGAATACGCGAGTTTTTTTGGATTACAAAAATCAGTATTAACATCTAATGCTCATGGTGGATGATGTTGAAACTCAAGCTTTAATCAAGAGACATTATGAGCTTAATATTTAATCTTCATTTCATCTGTCAAAATAACTTGACACAATAAGCAGAATAAGCAGTTCTGATTGAATTAATAATTAAATCATCTAATTTTACTTTTTTATATATTTAATATTCTAGTATCTAATAACTTCATAAATTCTTATTATTTTAAAGTTGGATGAACCCATAATGGAAATAAAATTATTTTAGTGTTTGTTTCTCCATATATAAAACTGAAACTTGAACTTTATCTAAATAATTAAATTTATATTAATATTTAAGTTTAATTTTAATAATATAAAATTATATGTGTGTGTGAAACTTAATAAATTTCAACAATGTCATTGAATAGACATATTTAAAAATACAAATCAATGAAGTTCTGAATAAAACCATTGAACAATGTCATCCTCTCATCATATAGCTTCTTAATTGGTTGTATTAAAGATAGATTTAATGTCTTTGCCGCCCTTTGGGATCCTAGCCGGATCGAATCCGAATTAGTCGGCATCCAAAAGTGATGATCGGATACCGGATGCATTAGATGCAAAAAAAAAAAAAAAAAAAAAAAAAAAAAAAGATAGATTTAATGTGGAGAAATTAAAGAACAACTTTCCATGTTCATCTTATTACCACAAATAAACTTGCACCAAAACCCAATTGAGCTTAACTGAAGTCAGAATTTGTGGCTATAAGAAAATTTCAAGAATTGTGTGTGTGGTGGGATGAGATTTCTTTGTCTATGCAGGCAATAGGTATGCCTCAAAACCTTGAAAACACAAGAGTACAAGTTAAGAATAAATTGGTCCCATTACACCTTGTTCTGAATAAAACAGTGCAACTCAAATATTTTCCTACAAGATTTTAAGATTAATACACTGTAACTAAAAGTTCAAACTATAACTTCACATCAAACAATAAAATAACACTAATAATAATAATAATAAAACCTTTGCATGTCTAAAGAAATGTATACAAAATCTTACTACTGAAGACTTGAAAGTTTAATAGATACCAAAATCCCCACGTTATTTATAATTTTATACAAAGACTGAACATAGAACATTGTCTGCTATTAGAGATCAGTTTTTACTTGGTGGTGCTAATGTAGCATTTCTGATCATTTCTCAATTGGATGATGGCAGCAGGAAGGAAATGTTCCTACCACTCCAAGAAGTGACTGTTGATTACTATAAATTTATAATATGAACTCAATGAATCTATTTCATATATGGCAAAATGTTGTCCAATGATCTACCACTAGTTTCGGTTTAATTGGTCGAATATTTAAATAATCAAATATATATAAAAAAAATAGTTAATAAATTATTTATAAAATAGCAGCTTACCGAGTACTCACTTTTTCTTCAAAAGATTTACTAAAATATAAAATTTAAATTTTATCATTTTTAATTTTAAAATTAGTTTTTAATTTAATTTAAATTTTTCTATATTATACAATCTATCGATATTTAAATTATTTCCTCGTTCTTTCTCTGGTTTTCATCCAAAATTCTTATTCTTGGCCACCGCCGATCATCTCTTAGATCAGCGGAGGTCTCTTTTTGTTTCTTTAGATTTTATTTAGTTTCCTTGTTTTTTCATTCAATAAATACATCTGTTTATTTTTTTGTTGAATTTTTTTGAATCTCCTATATGGAGTTATTACCTTTTATGGTATTTGATTGTTTATCATTCATAGAATATGATTATCTCTCAATTGTGAATTTTCTATTGATATTTCTGCAATCGGACTCACCTAAAGACCAAATAGTCGATTTATGGCTAATCAAAGTCATTGAGTGGAACGTACAGATCGCTGAGTTGCATATTAGAAGAGCTATGTCAATGCGATTGAGGAATAATTTCAAGAAATTTCATAATTTAAGTGAGATTTTATTTTTGTATTTTTTGATTGTACTGTTATTGATATTATTTATTTATCAAGATATACTTTTAATTTTCAATCAATGGAAGATTCAATCTTTTCCATAAAAAAAAAATTATGTAACCTCCTTCTAATAATAAAAAGAATAGACAAAATATTAATTGAATTAACCCAAACCACTATACAACAACCACATATAAAGAAATGAATCCTATATATATTCTACAAAAGCAACTCATTATAAGCATCTTTCTAGTGTCCATTTAAATTTTCCTCTCTAATCATATTTAAATTACAACCCTTTTCTGCAAATAAAAAATTTAATGGATAACATATTCAAATTTTGTTGCATACCCAATACAGAAAAGATAAACAAATATTTGTTGACAAGGGCTAAACAACCTCACAAACATAAATAAAGTAATGAATTGTGCATTGCTAAAGAAAAATTCAATTCACAATTCACAATAATCTTTCTACTCTCTTCCTCAGAAACTTCCAATCACATCAAGAATTCACAACCATCTAAAGAAAGAATTATAGACTAGAGTCTAGTACTACTCATATATACATTTTGCTTAAAACCCAAGAAGCATAAAGAGTAATTCACAATGAAATTCACACTTCACCAACTTAGGTGCAGCAGTTTTTTTAGACTTCACTAAACTTTTTTTTTTTTTAGACATCTCTCATTATATATCCTATCTTTTTCTAGCTACCCAAAATAAGACAATCATATCTTTCTCATCACTAGCTACCCTTTTCTCTAGCAATGTCTAAAACAATTGTAAGAAAACAGGTTTTAGAGAGGAACAGCATTTTTATCAAAGAAAAAGAGAAGCCAATAAGTAACCAATTAGGGTTTTTCTCTAAAAATCTCAAGAAAGTGTACCCAATTGGCCTACATAGAAGCAATTCTTCACTCTCTTTATCTTCTGTGTCTTTATCTTTGTCACAAAACTCCAATGACTCGTCTCTTACAGATTATTCAAGTACTCCTCTTGATCAAAAGATATCGTTAGCTCTTCGCTTAATCAGTACACCTCCTGAAAGAAGGGAAGCTCCAGCAGTTTCAAAGAATGTGCAGCAGCAGCAGCAGCAACAGAGTCAGGAGGCTAATGATGGAGAGATAAGAAGGTGCAACTGGATCACAAAGAATAGTGGTAAGTTTCAGTATAGTTCTTCATTTTCTTTTCTCTTTACCCTTTAATTTCCCCTCATTCTCATGTATGCAAAGTATATATAGATGATTAAAATTGCTAAAACTCTGACTCATAGTTTGTTTTTGCATTTGATGTCTCTGATATCCAGTAATTATACGAGCCTGAATATTTTGCAGTTAAAACGGGTGAATTCATAGAGAGACAAAACTCTCCTAGTACATATTTTTCTATATATAAAATTCGAACTCAAAATTTTACTCAAGAAAATTCAAACATTTCCTCACTTATACCAACAAATATTGAATCCAATTCAGAGTTTTAAGTCCAAAATTAATAATATTGAAAATATAAAATAACAGTGGAATATCTAATTTGAAATGCTTGCATGACATATTAACTATTAAAAAGTAACTTATTGAACTTCAATTCAAAGTTTTGAGTTGAAAAAATTATGTAGTGATGGTCGAGTATTTATTTGATAATACATAATATATATATATATATATATATTCATTTAAAACTTGGCATGTCACTTGCTTTCTGTTCAACCAAAAAAATGAGATTTAATTTTTAATTTTGCATATATTGTCCAATGGTGGATGATCACCTTCCTCCTTCTTCATCTTCTCTTTTCCTTCAAGATATATGCAAGTAAAATTGATCATTTATCAACTAAGTCACCAGCATTTACATTTTCAACTCTTGTCCTCTCAGTAGAAAAAGAAAGCTATATATATTGCATGAATTTTTTTTTTTTTTGGTTACACTATCTAGTGCATGAATATCAATTGTTGCTTCACTACTAAACATTTTGACTTTTATATATAGTGGTTAGAATGTGAAATCTCTATGCACCTAAAAATAAGATAAATTAAAAAACAAGTATTCAGTGGCTCAATTCGGTAATAATTTATTTAATTTAAATTTGAATAAAAAAAATTATTTGTACATATACACATATATACCATAGTAAAAGTCATATATCTGTCTATTTTTAATAATGTATGCTACTGAATGAATCAAGAGATTTTTCAATGATACACAGATAAAGTCTATGTTGCATTTCATGACGAATGCTGGGGGGTTCCAGTCTACGATGATAAGTAAGTGATATATATATAATTAATATAATATTTGTTTAATTAATCAATCAATCATTACCTACTAATTATGGCAAGGTGTAACAACCTATATATTAAAACATTATAATCTAATAATCAACAGTCAATTGTTCGAGCTGCTTGCCTTGTCCGGTATGTTGATGGACTACAACTGGACTGAAATTTTAAAAAGGAAAGAACTATTCAGGTACTTAATTTCATTTGGACCACACTAATCATTAATTTAATTAGTTAACTTAGTTGCTTATTCTATTATCTTGTTAATTATATTATAATCTTTATGTACCTACTAATAGAGGTATGTTATTATTGTTTTGATAAATTTATAGAGAAGCTTTTGCTGGATTTGATCCGAACATTGTTGCGAAAATGGGAGATAAGGAAATCCTTGACATAGCCTCCAATAAGGCAATCATGCTAGCTGAGAGTAGAGTGAGGTGCATAGTAGACAATGCTAAATGCATAGTGAAGGCAAGTCTCAATAGCTAATTTTTCGTTTAATTTTTTTCATTCTAAAATATTGGGATAATGACACTGGTAGTCCTAAAAGTTATATGAAATTTTCAATTAAGTCCTAAAAGTCTCAAAATTTTCAATTGAGTTCATCAAGTTTTTAAAACTTTCACCGTTAGTCCTCGACTGTCAAAACTGACGGAAGATGGTGACGTGGCTGTCATTGTGTAAGAATGACTTGATGACGTAGACTCATATTTGACAGCCACGTCACCTTCTTCTGTTTGTTTTAACAGTCGATGACCAACGGTGAAAGTTTTAAAAACTTGATGAACTCAATTGAAAACTTTTAGACTTTTAGGACTTAATTGAAAATTTTATATAACTTTTAGGACTACCAGTGTCATTATCCCTAAAATATTTTATAGACGAGACAGTTGATAGTAAAAATTTCATTAGGGTATATTAGATTTACTAGATTAATCTAATTTCAACATAATTGTAATCATTATAGATTGAAACGGAATTTGGATCATTTAGTAGCTTCATGTGGGGATATGTGAATTACAAGCCAATGATCAATAGATACAAATATCCAAGAAATGTACCTCTAAGGACACCAAAAGCAGAAGCTATTAGCAAGGATCTATTGAAAAGAGGATTCCGATTTGTCGGTCCGGTGATCGTTTATTCATTCATGCAAGCAGCAGGGTTGACAATTGATCATCTTGTTGATTGTTTTAGGTATGGTGAATGTGTAAGTCTTGCAGAAAGACCATGGAGGCACATCTAACATTATGTGTATATATATATACACTCTCAAAAGTGCTGTAAATAACAAGTGATGAAGTGCCCTTCTTGAATCATATTATATATTTAGCTACTCCTCTAATTAAACTTGTGCATGAAATTTCATAGGAACATGACTGGAATGAATAGCTTTTTTTTTTTTTTTTTTGACATTTTCAAGTGATTTTGTCTTATTTTTTTTGGTTTCATTTTATGTCATCTATGAATAAAACAAAAGGGCTTATCAGTTTCTGTTCTGTGATTTGGACTATTAATTTGATATATTAAGAACAAATGAATTGTAGATGAAAAGAATCTGTTTGTTGCATTATTGCTGATTAATTTGGTCACTATGGAAAGATTATTAAATATTAATTATCAGAACATATATTAATTGTTTCCTATGGATAAAGAATCTAAGATTTTACTTAGTTTATATTATGAAAACAGGATTATACCAAATTATTCTCCTGTTATATATTTTAACTGGGTGATCTTCTTCAAATATATAATTCCAAGAGCTCAACAATCAGAAAGGATGCATAAGATTCTGCAATAATGAAAAGCATAATTTTATGAAAGAGAAAGAACAAGTAACATCTCTTATAAGTTATATCAATGATAAATGCAAGGTTTATCTGCATCAAATGTATATATCATTACGAATAATTAATTTAATTATTTGAGTGACTTTTATATAAATTTTGAATAATTGATAAATAATTTGGATTTTTTTTTTGTCCCAAGTTATAAGTCATTTTTTTTTCAAAAGTAGTTAATTCGTTAATATACGGATAAGCTCATACGCAAAACTAATTTAATTAGTGGAGTGTATATATATATATATATAAGGACGGCTATGGCCATAAAAGATAAAATTTTCAAAAATTACAAGTTTACTCTATCTACAGGAAACAATTGAATTAGGAAAGAGGTGTTTTCGTAAGTTGTCACTTTTCAACTACATATTATTTATGTCACTATAAATTATATCCTAACTATATTAATTATATATTTTTAATCCCCATGAAAGTTAAAATAGACTTATAATTTTAAGCTGGAGAGAATAATTAGCTTTCTTTTCTAATTAGTTAGCAAGAAACAAGGAAAATACGCATGCTTTTAAGAAAGTGTATATGTGTAACCTAGGTAGCATGAACACGGATATGGAGATACGAAAAATGGAAAAACGACTTCTAATTGAAATGTCTCTCTTATAACTGAAGTGTCTAAAAAGTATCAGATATGGAAAAACAGAGACACGGACATAAAAAAAAACCGCCTACTAATTGAAGTGTCCGTGCATCATAGTGTGTAACTTCTTAATAAAAGAAAAAAAAAGTTGGCCAATGAAGCTTATATCTAGACCAAGGCACCTAGGGCTTCAAAGTTCAATTTTTCACAATCCCGGAAGTATCTTTTAGGTAATTCTATAGGTGAGACTTATAATTTATATTATCTTATACTCATAGGTATCTTATATCTAGACCGAGGCACCTGGGGCTTCAAAGTTCAATTTTTTACAATCCCGGAAGTATCTTTTAGGTAATTCTATAGGTGAGACTTATAATTTATATTATCTTATACTCATAGGTATATATATATATATATTTTTTTTATTAATATATTAACAAGTAACCGTTAAGATGATAACAAAATAGTAAAATAGCCTTTACTGCTTTCACAGTCTTCTTCTTCGTTTACAGTCTTTACAACATTTACAGCCTTTTATAGACAAACTTCTTCATTTCTTGATAGCCTTCTTCGTTTCTTGATAGTCTTTTCTCTCACCTCCTACTGTTGATTGTCTTCTTCGTTTCTTGCTTTATCTTTCTGGATCTGGTGGATTTTGGTCCTTATAGGACCAAAAATTATCCAGATCTTTTATTTTCTGTTACTTATGTTCTGCTATTGTGTATTTCTGGTTTGTTAAAGATCCGATTTTTGGGGTTTGAAATCTATCTTCCTCTGTTCGTGCAAAGGCAAGCATCTAGCTATAGAGGGGTCTTTTTCTTCTAGTGACAGCCAAGAGGATATGAAAATGGAAGGATCTTCATACTCAGAGGCTACTGTCAAATCTACCCGGCTAACCTCAGTTTTTTTTTTGTTTCTTAGTTCGTTTTTTGTTTCTTAGTTTGTTTTTTCTTAACTGTGTTTGTTTGTTTTTTCCAAGTCTTAGTTGTGTTATTTTTTAGTTGAAATTTCTTCTACCATCATTAGTCAGCTCTGTGCAATTTGACTAGAAGTGGTCTCCCATATGGAGATCCCTAAGTTGGTAGGGAGTTTATGCAGTTAGTCACTCTGGTTTTCTAACAACGGGAGAGAATTTATTTTTTTCCAGGTCGTATAATCTTTCAATGAATGAAATATTCATTATGTTCAAAAAAAAAACCTTTAAGATGTTGTTAAAAAAAAAACCAACAGTTAAGACCCCTACGAGAGTAAACTAATGATGCCACACATGTTAAAGACAATTACAAAAGTTTAATAAAATACAATTGGACATAATAGAGTAGAGTAAAAAGGATTAGGGGCCTAAAGAATGCACTTTGCCAGAAAGTAATGAAACTACTACTAATCTTACCCTTTGTTGGGAAGAAAATTAGAAGGTGGAGAAAATGAGGGGAGATAAAGTGAGGGGAGAGAAAGTAGGGTGGAGATTTTTTATTTTGTCTAGGTTGTTTGGGAAGAATATAAGTGAGGGAGAGAAAATACTCTCTCTCTTGTTTGGGATAGAATATTAATGAGGAAGGGAAAGTGATAAAATTATTGAAATGACTTTTTTATCCTTATTGTTTATATATTTCTTTTATAAATAAGAAATATATCCATTGTTTGCAATTACCATTTCATACATAATTTATTACGTTATATTTAAAATATATTTTAAAAAATTAAAATAAAAAATCATAAAATATGAATTAATATAAATATTGTTAAATAAATTTTAATAAAAAAACTAGCAAAATACATAATATTTTTTTAAAAAATAATATTAAAAATGTCAAATAATAAATGTGACTTATATACTTTTTTATGGAAAAAAATAAGAGAAAAAAAAAAGATAAAAAGAAGAGAGAGTAATTTGGGAAGAACATTTGTTTCTCTACTCTTCCCCTCATTTTCTCCTCAAAATGAGGTGATAACAATTTGTGGGTCACTTTTCTCTTCTCCTCTCTTTTCTTTCACTTTATTTTCCAAATAAAAGAAATTTTATTTTTTCTACCTCTTTTCTCCACCCCAACTTTCTCCCCCTCCCAAATAATGTTTCCAAAAAGGATTAATCTTAAATACATGTATGAGGGGTCATAATTTCGGACAAGTAAAAGCGTACGGACTAAAGCCTCAGATTTGGCACAATGTTGGGCTTGAGCGTCGATATGGACCGAAGGGAAGCGTCTGAAATAGTCAGAAATTTAATCAAATGGAAATCAAAGCTTACTCCATGACCATCATCACATCAAAGGACTTAAAAGAGCCAAAAGTCAAGTAGTTAAGTGTAAAAACTTGATCATGCAGCTGAGGTGGTTAAAGCCTTGGCCCTAGGGAGTTGACGAGACCTCCCTTCATCCCTTGAGGATTTTTTTGGATATCTCCACTTGGGTCCTTTGGGATCCATTTGTAGGCCCTACCAATTAAAGTGTGGTGATCCACCCACCAATGATTAGGCTAAGCATCTGTCGGTTAGGTTTAGTTTGATCAAAGAACCGCCAAAACCGATTAAGGGAGAATTGTGACCGAATCCAAACCGAATTAGAGAGAAAACTGAAATTAATCGAATCGACTTGGTTTGGTTTGGTTTGGTCGATTATTCGGTTAATTAATTTTAATTTTTAAATAAAATTTTTATTTTTTATTTATTATTTTATAATTGTTTTAAGCTTATTCTTTAATTATATAACTAAAAAAATATTTTTTATTTATAATTTTAATATTTATGTATAATTTTTTCTAATTAATATATTTTATTTAATATTTTAATAATAAATATATATCTAAGTCGGTCGGTTCGGTTATTTTTAGTTTTCTAAATTAAAAATTGAAATCAAACCGAACCAATCAATTATGTATTATTAAAAATCAAAACTAAACCGAACTAAACTAATCGGTTCAATTCGATTTAATTCGATTAGTCAGTTTTCGATTTTTTTTCTCACCCCTACCATGATAATATATAGATCCCCTCCCTTACTACCAGATTCACTAACTACTAACATTGAGTAATTTTGTATACAGTAACAAACAAAAAAGTAAAAACTTGGATCTTATTATTCGTACTTATAATTCTCAAAAAATTAGGATTGCCGTCAAAAAGAAAAACTAGAAAGAGAGAATATTTTTTTCCCGTGAGGCTGTCACTCCCTTCTCCTTCCATTGTTATTTTCTATTTAACTAGTTAATTTTTATTTATTTAAATGGTTATTTCTGAGAAGCTATTTAGTATTTATTCTTTAAAAATCTTTAAAATTTACGGATGATGAATAAAGATTACAAGATACTGATTGATAATTGTGAATAATTTTTCTTCCTCTTCTCCAATGAATTTTAATTAGTATTTTCAATAGTGTTATAAAGGGTATTTGAAGACCTTAATAATCAAAAAAATCTTACTCTTTTTTTTTTTTTGAAACTTGAAATGTTGGAGTTTCTACACTATAAAAACTAAGAAAGAGCGATGTTTTATGAAGAATTTAAGTGGTATTATCAAATGATAGATTTGTTACAATTTTAGTTATATTACTTTTCAAGAGTTCACTAAAAAAAAAAAGTTTTGAAACTTGAAATGTTAGAGTTTCTATAGACTAAAAAAGAGTGATGTTTTGTGAAAATTTTTAGTATTTTCAAGTGGTAGATTTGTGACAATTTAGTTATATTACTTTTCAAGGGTTTAGTTAAAAAAAAAAAAAAAAAGTGGTAAATACCTGAGTTATGAGTTAACTGATTTCTGACACCCTTGTTAAAAATAAAAGGACTAAAGTATTAGGTTATAAGATGTTAATTTGAAAACTTGGGGCCCAAGCCTGCATGTGTAAAGGCCAGAATCGCACTTGGTAACCTATGATGAAATTCGAAATTTATCATTATTTGCTTGCTTCAGTCAAATACTAGAATTAAATTGGTTTGACGAGACATTAAACTATAGTAACTTAAATTAACATGACATATGCATCTCCTTTCCTTGTAAAACAGAACTTATATTATATATTTTGGCTATTTATATTGCTAGGCCCTGTCTTTTCAAGGCACTGAGTTCATATATACAAACAACATTGTTTGGTAACTTCATACGTAGGCACTCTTATCTGCTGCACATAAAGCGAACCATCGGTAAAAGAAATTTGGAAATGTTTTGTCATTTTGGCCTAAAACTAGAATGATGAATCCATAGAATAAGGTCTCCAAAGCAGCATATAGACATCTGCACGTGCTGCGACTCATTATGAGAGCCAGCACTAGTTGAAGAGAGCAAAAGGGTGGTGAATTTCATATTCATCATGATTTTTAGGTGCCCTTTTGTTCCTTATTAAAATATTTACCTGCATACACGTTTTAGGAACAAATATTAAAAAAATTATTATGTGATTTTATATTTCAATAATTTTTTGTTCTGCGAATAATTTTAGATATATTGATTTAACATATACTTAATGCGATTTGAGAAAAATGTCACATCAGCATTTTAGAAATTATATATTAGAATTACATCAATAATTATAATGATATTAATATAATACATATGAAATTGCTAACTAAAGAATATGTAGAGTTCCGTAAGATAGGAAGCACATGCCCTCATTCTTTTGCTGATTCTTAGTATAAGTTAACTTTCATTAAGCTATGGAGTTTTGGTGCTTTTCTTTGTTGAGATTAATGTTTTTCTATTTCTTTCCCTAATCATCCTTGCATGTGCTATAGCTTTCCCCTCACTCATTCTTATCACATATTGGAGGTTAGGTCTTGAAATAAGAAAAACAACATTAAAACCAGACAAAGTAACCTACTAATTGAGTTCAATAATCAAGGCAAAGTCATTTCAAGATAAGTGAAGCAAACAAAGAAAGAAAGTGCAAAATTTAAGCTTTTTTTTCCTTCACATGGTCAGATGTCTTTTTAAGACCCTCCATAATCAAATCTTTACCCAATCTTAATTATCATTTTGCTTCAAGATTATACAAAGATGGGGGACATATAATCAGACAATATCCTAGGCCCACCCTTTTTTTTTAATATGTTTTTCTTTTAATTCTTTGTTTTTTTTCTTTTTTCTCTTCTAATGATCCATCATTTTATCTTCAACTTCAATTCATTTAAAGAACAAAAGAACTGGACCCCTAATCCAGCAAGGACATCCAAGTGCCAAATATAAAACAAAATAGGCTGCCATCAGCCACTATTTTCTGTTTTTGATTGAATGATTAGTGGCATCTGAGCCAATTTTATGTGCATCTCAACTAATTCATCATCTAAGTAAGTTCAAGATTGCATCTTAGTTTTGACCTATGCATTCAATTCTCATATAAGCTATGTGAGAATTGAATTCAAGAAGATATATAGACAGACCAACCGCTTTAGTGGTTATCCTATATAATTCAAACCTTTTTTTAGTATAATTATCTCTATTATCCGGTAGCTATAGATTTCTTATTAATCTAGATCGAATTAAATGAACTCTATAAAGGGAGTAAAACTGTCCTAATATCTATTTTTCTACGCAAAAGACTCAAACTCAAATTTAAACCATCATTAATAATGCTATTATAGTTTCTTAAATGCTCTTCTATTACATGCCAGTCAAAATTAGGCAACTAGAATGAATAATGATAATCTAAGATGGAGAAACCTGGCCTGTTCTGTCTATATATAGTTACAGTGATCAGATGAGACATTCACCAAACCATTTATGTGCCTATCCTTTTTTATTTTCATAGATAACTTTGATTTGGTAGGCTTGACAATGACTTAAAAACAATCACTAGTGAATGACCCACCACATATATGTATATTTATATTAACGATTTAAACACTACTTTTGGTACTGCCCCCCTCTCCAAAGCAGGATCGCTCAGTTCAAGCTAAAGATTTTAAAGGTACTTGTTGATTCTCAATGCTTTGATAAAAGTCTAGTGCATAAAAAGAAAAGATTTTGAAAGGAAGTTGTTAGGTCAATGTTCCATGTGAACTTGAAATGACAAAAATGGGGATTGAAAAATTCACAAAAAATAAAAATTTTCTCTCATTCTATACTAAAATACATAATTATTAAAATTATATTTACCTATTTAGATGAGTATTTTGGCTAATTCATTTTGAAAGAGTGAACCCATAAACATAATGGTGCTTATTAATTGCCAATAATGAAGAAACAATAGAGCTGTTAATATATAATGTTAGTGAAAAGAAGAGGACTGGACACAGTTCTCTTTTGCTTTCTTGCCCAGGTGGGGGCAAGGCAGCAATAAACTTGAGGGGGCAAGCTCGAGTTGTTTATTATATGATCAAGACCATTAGTTAACGTTAATGGGACCCAAACATACATGTGATGTTCTTCTGTTGGTTTTTAATATCTTATTTATGTCATCTCTAGACAAAAGTTTGCTTGCAATTCTTCTACTTGAACAGTGGATATTGAACAACCATGACACAATGAGACTGATGTCTTTTTCCTAATCAAAAATTAAATATTATCTCACAATTTTAGACGGCAGAAAAAATAATAGCTGATAAGCCAATTAATCAAAGTCTGTGGATTAGTAGCCAGATGTGTTTATAGCCGAGAAAGACGTCATTGGTGCTATTATAAACAGCCAGATTCTTGACTTCTTGTATTTTTTGATGGCTACAACAGGGATTTGATTGTTCCATTTGGCAGAGATGATCTCAAGCCCTGCGAAAACCATTTCTTTGATGATAAATACAAGCAGTTGCAAGTGGCAATGGGTACAATGATTTCAAAGCATGCAGCTTCCTAGCCTTTCAACTTCAATAATAAGTAACCACAAAAACAACACAGGTTATTGATGAGAAGATTCAGAACAGAAGCTACTGAAAGAATAATAATAAACCCAAAAAATAATTGAATCAAGGCATGTTCAAAAAAACCAAAAACCCAGGAGGTCTCTATTTACAAAACATCTCTTTTCCTTCCCCTTTTTGAGGATTTCTTTCTACAAATTATTATTTATCAAACAGGTCCATAAGGAGTGAAAAGGTAAAGAACAAATGAAAGAAGCAAGTAAAACAAAAACAAAAGAGTCAAAAAAAGGAAAGAAATACAACCAAATTCTAACTCAGCTCCTTAGTCCTCACTTTTAAGCTAATGACATGAATATTTACAACGGTTCATGCTACTCCCAACTACAACATCGTTGAACACCCACGAACTGAACCAACCTATCCTAGATATGGATCACTCCCACAAACCTACAAGTCTTATTCTGCATCCTGATACTGCTATCTCAATCAAAACTGGCACGAGGTACCAAGCCTCTGTCTCTGCTTCTGGCCTAGGGTTACAGATTTTCGTTTATCAAATGCTGGACACAGGAGTTCCTGGAACTTCTCTAAAAACAGTGTCCAGTCGTCATCTCTCATGTCAGCCAGCTCCACGAAACTCACACTTGCAGGAAGCTGCTCATTAGCACTCCGGTGCCCAGATGATGTATTGGCATAATAGCTATTTTCTGTTTTTGATCCTGAGAACTTCTGGCATTTCAGTTTCTTGTCATCTAAACTGGTATTGTTTAGTGACATTGAAAGCTTCGACATAGTTGGTAACCTTTCAGGAAAGGGTAGACGAGCAAATATCCCTTTCCCACGTTCCTCTTCTCTGTTTTCCTCTTCCTCTTCATCTTCCTCCTCATCTTCCTCTATGCTTTCCTCCAGTTTCGAAAGAGGGCAACGACCATTCCCAGCCCCAGACCCAAACTGGAAAGGTGCTCTAGTCAAATATTCTTCAGTTGATATCTTTGGGGTGAAATCACACTCTGTCTCATCACAGTCTATATCAAACAGAAACTCCTCATCTCCCAAATCAGTCCTGGGAGACCACACCTCCCTCTCAGCAACCAACCTCTTGGCCTCAATACATACAACCTCAAGTTCACTGGGTTCCTCCTCACCAGCACGGAATTCCCTGCTCATCATCTCACCAATTTCTGCAAGACAGAGGCCAGCAGCAGCAGCTTCCTTGAGGAAAATTGTGCAGAGAACCAAGACCCGTAAACAAGCCTCACGAATCATAGGAAGCTCCCTTCGCAGCATATCACAATCCCTAACAGGATCCAGTTTTTCTATATATTCGATCTCATCCTCTGAGAATGGTATCGAAGCCTGAGGCCAATGAATCCACTCAAAATATGGATCCTCCAATGTTTCCGGCAAGCAAAGACCATGATCAATTGGAATCAGCTCCACTTGCCCAAATCTGCCAACACGGTCAAGCTTCCTCACCAGAAGGTTTCCAGCATGTCTATCCGTGTTAAGAATCCTAATATCTAATATCCCAATACGATGCACGGCAGAAACTGGGAAGCTGGATGTCCCATGATCACTCGCATCAAAATCATGTGGTATAAACTGTTGGAAAGATGCAATCTTGCTAACCTGCATCTTCTTGTGAGGTTTGTTGCCATTAACCCCATCATTAACATTGAAGATCGAGTGAGTGATCTTCACCAAGGCTGTAGGGGGCACATTAGCAAAATGGTCATAGTCAAGAAGATATGCTGCAACTTCCCTGAACCCCGTCTCCCCAACCCTCACCGACCGTTTCAAACCTGGTTGCCCAAGAGCTTTACCAACGAAGCCTTTTGGGTTGTTAGGTGCAAAAGGTTCTTCATCCGTTGGCTTCACAATTGCAACACTCTCACATCTGCAGTTCCTGAAATAGTACGCACCTCCAAGCCCGCTATGAACAGGAAGAGGATCAACACCAGCCTTGATGGCCTTGACACTTTCCTTGACCAAATGTTTCATTTTAGCAAAGCTATTTGACTGTCCCAGTATTTCAACAAGAGCACTGTGATCCTTCTGTTGGATATCTTTACCCGTTGGCGAAAGGCATGGAGTAGAAGAGCTTCGATGGAGATAGCTCCGAGTTAAAAGAAGAGGTGAATCATTACGGACAGCACTAAGGTCATTATTCAGTACCATATCCCCAAAAGTCAAGGAGGTCTGCTCAGTTGGGACATTAAGGGCAAGCTGCAACCTTCTTTTCACTGTATGAGCATTGTCTCCACGATCCAATTCCATTCCCAAGACACATCCGGTCTCAGTTTGCACAAAAACCCGTCTCCTTCCAGCAGGTTGTTTCCCATCCATTTTCCTGCTCCCATGATATTCCCCACTAAGAGGACTCTTAAAGACTGCCACTGCCATCTGGGTTTGAACTGGGCTGTCCAACTTCCTAGACATCAAATGGAAAAAGAGTCCCCTAGTCTAGGTGGCCTGTGAGACAGGTGGCAAAAGAAGGAAGAGAGCTTCTTCCCTCCAAGGAGAACCCCAAACACCACAGCCAATTGCGATTGAATTAGCAGCAAATGGCAGACTTCAGTATCAATCATTAAACTGTAGCCTCAAAATCAAAACTCCACCCACAACTCAAATAGCAAGAACCATCACCAGCAAAAACAAATACCAGGTATAAATATCAAGTTCAATACTACATTCAGCAACCCATTTCCACAATACCGGATAATTAGCAATATCTGAAAAAAGAAACAGAAGATTGAATCAATATCACACTCAATCCCAAAAAAAAAAAAAAGAATCTTACATGATAAATTCTAACTAAGCAAATCAAAGACTACAACAGCAGTTGCTAAACAGCTCAAGATCATAGATCTTGATGAATGCTACAACACAAATAGTTCTTCCAGCAATAAGAGAATCAAGTATCTACCTCCAAGAAACCTTTAATCTTAACTAAGCATTAATGCATCATCAGTATTAACTAATTCAAGAAACCTCCAAAATCGCTTCTTTTTTACTACCAGAAACATTAAAGAAAATGAAATACAGGAGAAAAAAAAAACTTAATTGATTCAAGAAAATTAAACCAAAGATTCAGCATAGTAGCTAAAACATAAAGAAATTAAAGAAAACACAAAAACATTCATCGATCTTAAATGAAACATGCACATTCAGCGCTACCTCACATTACCCACCCACAAGAAAAACAAATCAAAAATTCAAGATTCTATTACCGAAAGAATGTTCTCATATTTCATTATCAAAATCTACCCCACATGATTATAAACAAACAAATAAAAAAAAAATTCTTAATTTTTTAAAAAAAATAATAATAATAACCCACAAAAAGAATGGCGGCAAAGAACTCACCCAGATTGCGAGATCTGAAAGAAACCCAACAGAGCAGCGAATGAATCAAATCCGTACAAGTCAGAATCAAAAACCTTCGAATAAAAATCGCTCACAAAACCCAGAAAAAAGAAACACCAGAACGATAAAAAGGGTATGCTCAATGAAACCGCGTTCAGGCGAATTCGAAGGTTCTGACCACAACAAAAACAACAGGAAAACGAGAGATTAAAAAAAGAAGAAAGAATCGACTCGGCCGAGTTGTGGACTCAGTTAGAATTCAACAAAAATTAAAAAAAGCTAGTGACTACTAATAACTTTTATATTTTGGTGCCTTCTCTTCGCTTTCGAAGAACGTTCTTCTTTAACTATGGGTAACTAGAGGTTCGGGTTATAATTTAACCATGGTTAAGTTCCTTGGTTTACTCCGTTTCCTGTCTCTCTCCTCCTGTTCTTTTGCTGCTCGGCTGTATGGAGATTTGGAAGAGTCTAGAAAGGGTACTGGGAACCGTTGGATTGTGAATTTACGTGGAGATATAGTGCCCGTTGGATCCCTGGCACGGAAGAAATGGTGACGTGGAGATAAGGCATTGGGTATTGACGTGGCCTCGAGGCCACCGTCGTAACGGAGAAGTTGTCAGCGAATCGGATTGGCGGATGTTATAATTATGATTATATATATAATTATATATTACCGATTTTTTACAATCAATTGACGGAAATGCCCTTACTTCATGCAATGTTTTTTTTAGTGGAAGTCCAAAAATAGACATCTCAATTTTACATTATGGATAGTAATTCTCGGCTATTTTTTTTCTATTAAATAAAAAAAAAAAAGGTAAGTACAAATTTGTGGCTTAAACATTTTAATATTAAGGGTTTATAGTTTTTTTTTTTTTTTGACATTTTAGTAACATGTAGTTCTATATTTACAGCACTTAAATGATAAAATTTATTATAACTCATTATTTCTCTCTCCTCAAACATCCAAAAAAAAAAAAAAAAATAAATGTATTCATTGTAGTTTTAAATAAAATAATAAAAATAATTTTTTATTATTTTTATTTTTTAAAAATAATTCTCAATGCTATAGTCACATCATAATGCCCAAAGTCAATTTCTAACGACCGGTGATGATCTGACACTGATGTACATGCTTGCATGTAAGGAACATATGACAGCATGCAATAATTGAGACATATGCCACCACATCAGCGCCACGTATTTTATAAAATATTTTTTAAAATAATTTTTTGATTATTTTTGAAAATATTTATGAAAATATTTTTTAAAAAATATTTCTTTAATCACAAATGGTGGTGTCTCAAAATGACTCCTCCAAAACCATTGAATTTGTTCAAATATACACATAAAACACTGTAAAAAAAAAAGAAAATCAAAACAAAAAAATGAAAAAATTGATCGATTTTCTTCTAGTGTTTTCTCGACGGTGGCCTATGCAAGACCGCTAATGAAGCATCTGTAATTTCATGTATAAGAGGTCCTCAATCGAATTACCATGCCTACTGCTACTACAATCTTCCTAGAGTGAACCAAAGAAAATTTCTCTCTTCATCTACAATATTTCAAGTCACCTCAGCATATTAGCCTCTCAATAATCGAAAGCTTTACGAGGCTTAATTAGAAACATCGCCAGAACCGAAAAAAAATCACTATTTCCACTGCTAGAAACCCTAGTTGAGTCATAGACCACCACAATAGCTCCACCATTAACACTGCCAATCTATGTCACATGAGAAAATTAGCAACAAAAACCTAAAATACTTAGCAACAAAAAAATTCAAATTTCAAAAATTCAAGATCAAAGAAAACAAAAATGTCATAATTAACCAAAAAAAAAAAAAAAGTTGTTAGTCTTCCATCATTATTCCCTCCTTACTATCACCATTGCCAGCACCAACTACATGTATCTCTCATCCACCGTTGATTGTTCCTGCTGCCTCGGTGCATACATCGATGATCTTTGTTCTTGCTTATTATTGCCTTCTACTATAGCCTTGGAGATTGTGATAAATGTTGGGGTGTTGCTGCTGGTCATGGTTATCGATCGTTGCTAGTACTATAGTCTTCATGGACGGCCATATCTACTCCAGCCTTGGTGGACAATCATTGTTGCTACCGATCTTAAACTACTACTGGTGGAAGGTCATATGGCTATTATCGTTGCTGATTATTGTCTTATTACGAAATGATTTTTTTTTGGTTGGTGTTTTGTTTTAAATCTTTATAATCTTGATGATAATGGTTTTTTAAGTGATTTTTTGGGTTTTTTTTTTTTTGTGAATTGGATTGTTTGGTTAATAAGAAAATTTGGGAAAGTGAGGAAGAAAAGAGTTTGGTTAATGAGAAAATTTAGAAAATAAAAGAACGATGCAGAGAAGAAAAAAAGGAAAAATAAACAAAAAAGATTTAATTTTAAGAAATTGAAAGATGAGAGAGATGACATTTAGTTTATATGAATTTTTAAATTGTAATTTTTTTATTATGTGTAATGCCACATTGTCTAACATAGACACGTGGCCTGACATAGCGATGATGTGGCGCTATATGTTCCAGTCCTTATAAGTTGTCATTTGTTCCTTACACGCGAACATCCACATCAATGCTAGATCATCACCGATGGTCGGAAATTGGCTCTGGGCATTATTCTGTGACCGGATTCAAATTAAAATTGGGGAGTTTTATGTAAAAAAAAAAAGTTGGATACTTTAAAGATATTTAATTAAAAAGTTGGGTATCGTGAGTGCAAATAACCCTAAAATTATAAGAATTTGATTAAAATTAAAAATCATATTTTTTTATGCTGAAAGATAGAAAAATTACAAGTTGTAACAAATTTTATTATTTAAATGTTATAAATATAAAATCACATGATACTGAAATGTCACAAAAAAATCATAAGTCCCCAATACTAAAATGCTTAAACTGCATGCTACTTATTTGTTAAATATTCCTAAAAAAAAATCACTTTTATCTTTTAAATGGTTAAATTTTATTAATATTAACATATGATCAATATCAAGTTTTTCATAATTTTCAAAAAAAAGAAATCCATTATAGAATTACATAAAAAAAAAAAAGAGATTTTCTCACTTATTTAGTGTAATCCAGTTTTTGCCTTATCTTGCAGGTGACAATGATGTCGAGAGTATTCGGGCGAGTCTGCCCAATACTGTGGTACGTGATGAGTTCAGTGCATCCTGCCAAAATGGCTCATGCTGCATTTTAATATAGTGACTTTTTTTTTTTAACGAGATGACTCTATCAATTCATTAAGTAACAATAAAGTTTACACTGTCTTGTTGCAACAGCCAAACAAATTGTGATGGTAAGAGCCTAACATTCTCTTCTACATCATACATGAACCCATTATTAGACAACCAATCTACTACCTGGTTTTGCTCTCTCCTAACGTATACAAAATTTAATTATCTCAGTTCCTACTCTATTCTTTGTATGTCTTGGATTATGGCCATAGTTTCCCATAGGAGTCCACCTGTTGTGTTCTTGATTTATGCTATTGCAATTTTTGAGTTCAATTCAATTGTTACTCTTTCGAGGCCCCTTTCTTTGGCATGATTTTCTGCTTCTCTAATTGCTAATGCTTCAGCCACTAGTGCTGAATTACAGTTCACTTGCTGAGCCGCTGCTTTAATCATCTCTCCCCTAAGGTTTCTGCAGATAAAAACAATTTGAGCCTCATTCGTCTCATTTTTTAACGATGCATCGCAATTGATTTTTATCTCCCCTAGGCTTGGTCTTTCCCATTGCCTTCTTTTAGTGCTTATCTTTGAGTTTATATTGTGAACCCTGTGATTCACCTCTAGGAACTCCAACTATTGCTCTGCTATTTTAAATGTAACTACCCTTGGATCATATGTTTCATGTTTGAATACTTTCATATTCCTATACTTCCAAATTTGCTAGCTTCTTAACGCCAACATTGACATTTTATCTCTTACTCCCTCATTGTTGAATAGGTCTAAAGCCTTCTACCACTATTTTGCATATGAATGGAACCTTGCTTCTTCGAGTCGATATAAGACAGCAGAGCCGAACCAAACTAGCTTCGCTTTGGGATAAAAAATGAGTTCATGTTCAACTGTTTATTTGGCATCTTTGCAAATTGGACATTGATTAGTACTACTGCATCCTCTTTTGGTTAAATTGGACATAGTAGCAATGTTATTTTTTATACACTTCTATACAAAGAACTTCACCTTCGGTGGTACCTCCAAATGCCATATAGATTTTCATATAGCTGGTTTAGAACTTGCCGAGGACATCGCTATATTCCCTCTATCGATGACTACCTGTTTACTTTTAAGAAGATGGTACCCTGATCGGACAGTATATTTCCCCTTTCGCTCGTAGTGCCATACCATTTTATCTACTGCTCCTCCAAATACTACAGGTATCTATTTTATTGCCGATATCTCGACTGGTGAGAAAAGTTGCTGAAGCACTTTTATTTTATAGGTTTTCATGTCCATATTTATCAGGTCTTTGACCTAACAAAATGTTATACCTTATGGCATCGATGATTGTACCTTGAACCCCGAGATGGATGATATCCATTTGTCATTCCAAATATCCACATTTTCACTTGTTACAATGTTTCATCTACTCCCTTCCAAAACTAACTCTCTCCCTTAAAGAATGCTAGACCAAATCCAGGATGGCCTGTACCCTTTTTTTGTATTCTCTAATCTTATGTGAGGGAAGTAGAGGCTTTTCAGTAGCTTAGCACATAGCGAGTGAGGATTATTGATTAAATTCCAGCTTTGCTTGGCTAATAAAGCAATATTAAACAACTTCAAGTTCCGAAATCTAAGCCCTCCATCAGTTTTCTTATTTGTCATGTCTTTCCAAACCACCCAATGGATCTTTTTCTATCCTAAGTCTTGAGCCTACCAGAAATTATTTAAAATGTCTGGATTCTGTCGATGGTGCTATGGGGAAGTTTGAACACCAACATCATGTAACTTGGTATTACCTATAACACCGTTTTTATCATTGTATCCCTACCCGTTTAAGACATAAATTTATTCTTCCAGCAGGCAACCTTCTGGACCACACTTTCATATAATTTATTATAAAATTGATTTTTTATTCTTCCCCATTCTGTTGGCACTCCCAAATATTTTAATAGAGTCCTCATTTCCTCAATTTTAAATATGCTACTTATTTGCTGTTTAATCTGAAATGGGGTGTTAGCGTTAAAAAAATGCCAGATTTTTTTAACATTTACCTTCTGACCTGATGCAAGTAAGTAGGAGCTGAGAACTTGACTGAGGTGGTAAGCTTCTTTGGTCGTCGCCATGCCAAACAGTAATATATCATCAGCAAATTGGACATGAATTAGAGCTGGGCACCTTCTTGTGATTTTGTAGCCTTGTAATTGTCCTTTTCTGGTCGCCTCTAGTAGCATTATGGACATAACATCTGCTATAAATAAGAAGAGATGGGGATACAATGGATCTTTTTGTCTTATCCCTTTTGATGGCTTGAAGCTTTTAAGAACCTCCCCATTAAAAACTATAGAAAATTATAAAGATGTCACACATTCTATCACCATTCTTATCCATTTGGTATCAAAACCCATTTGCTCTAGAACTAGCTCGAGGAATTGCTAACTCACCTTATCATACGCCTTCTCCATATCTAACTTGAGAGCCATGTTGTGTTTTTTCCCTTGCTTTTTACCTTTGAGTCCATGGAACGCCTTGTGAGCTATTATTATATTTTTCTGGATGCATCTATTATATATAAAGGCATTTTGGAATAGAGTAATAATTTGATCCATCCATTTCATTATTCTATCCGCCATTGTTTTGGAAATAATTTTGTAAACAAAATTACAACAGCTAATTGGCCTATAATCTGATACTCTTTCTGGATTAGTTATTTTTAGTATTAAGACTAACCGTGTCTTATTGATTTTTTTGTTCATTCTCCCCTCACAGTAGAAAGCCCAAACCATTCTGATGATGTCTTCTTTCACTATTTCCCAGTTCTCCTAAAAAAGAAGCCTGGGAAACCATCTGGCCAGGTGCCTTGAATTTCCCTAAGTTGAACACTGTCTCTTTAATTTCTTCTTCTAAAATTGGTCGTAGCAAGGATTGGTTGATTTGCTCTGTCACCACTTTTGGAATCCTAGTGAGCACTGCTGTATGCACTATTATGTCTTCATCTCGATAAAGGTCCTGAAACCAGTATTATATTTGCCCTTTTATAGCCTACTCATCACTTAACCACTCCCTATTAATGTTTTTGATTCTTGTGATCTGGTTAAATTATCTTATTTGCACTGTAGTTAGATGGAAGAACCTTGAGTTTTTATCTCCTTCTCATAGCCAATTTATTCTTGATCTCTGTTTCCAATGTAGTTCTTCCTTATTCCAACACTTCTGTAGGGCCATCTTGTTTTGTTTCTCCTCATTTATATCCTCACTACTATAGCTTCCTTCATACTTCATGTTGATCTTCTCCTGTAATTCCCGTATCCTTTTCATTTAATTATAAACTTTGCTTTTACTCCATTGTCTTAAAGCTACAACACATTGATGTAGCTTTTCTGGCAGTTGAACGTTCCCTATTGGGCTCTTTGCTGCTTCCCATTCCTTTCTCACAATTTCAGAGCACTCCTCTTCTCTGCTCTACTTTGCTTCGTACTTTAAGCTTCTTATTCTCTTATTAGGTAATTTCTCAAGCATAATCACTATGGGTCTATGGTCTATCCCCAACATTCAACATTTGTTCATGAATGACCATCGCGTGTTCAAATTCCATATGCCACTTAACTGTTGCTAAAACTCTATCTAGTTGGATCTGGATCGTGGCTTCACCTGCTTGTTTGTTGTGCCAAGTGAATATCGATCCCTTGTATCCCATATCTAGCAGAGAGCATGCCATCATAAAATCTCTTAAATGGGTGGTGTGAGTCCATCGGGGCTGACTACCCCCTTGTTTCTCACTACTATCTACGTAGGTGTTGAAATCTCCCACAATGAGCCAAGGCTCTTGGATATGAGGAGCCAAAGTCTTCATCTCTTCAAAAACTGCCCTCCTTTCATTTTTATCCGAAGCTCCATAGAAACCCGTTAATAGACATGTGTTGTTTTCTTTAATTTCTGCATCAATGTAATGTTGTGTTTTGCTTATTACTCTTATTTCCCATTCTTCATCCCACCATAGGGCCAAACCTCCCGATCTTCCTTGTGGCTCTACATAGGTACTATTACTATAGCCATTCCTCATTCTTAGTTTCTCCATCGACTAAGAGATCTATTTGGTTTCCATTAAGAACACCACATTCAGTTTGTATCGTTTGATTAGATTTGAGAGAATGAATCTAAATTTAGATGATGAAACAAATTTTAGCATTTTTATTTTAGTCTAACTAGTAATTAATGTAGAGAAAATTTAAAATATACATTTTGCTTATAACAATGGGATTTCTTGGAGCCATTTATGAAAAAAAATATATTGTTATGTTATTATATTATATGGAATTTTTATATTTTTTATAAAATTAAAGAGTCAATTGGTAATTATAGTTCTAACTTAAAATATAGATATAATAATTTGTTTCATTTTTACATATTTGTATTATTTATTTGATTTGTATGTTGATAATATATATTTTTATATTTTTTATTTTAATTAGTATTGTTTAACATATTAGTTGCCGATAAAAAAAATAGTAGTCCTAAAAAAAATTGTTCTAATTTGTAATTTCATAATCAATGAAAAATTGTGATTTTATATCTTCTATTTTTGGCATATGTTTTTCAGTATATGTAATTGATAAATTTTTTGAATGAAATTAATTAATAGTTTTACATATCAATATAAGTTAAATTTATAACATAAACATAAATATGCTTTTATGTAATTTAATTATTAGTGCATCGGTACTATAGGTCAACAAAATCAAAATCCATATTTTAAACGTCGGAGGCCAGATTCAGCTTATAAAATCCCGGCACAGTTTTGATGAATACTAATAATTAGTCATGCAGAAGTGGTGGGTCCTTTTGCCCCCCACATTCAATAAATCAGACGGCATGGATTGACTGACAAAATCTCATTGGTCAAAATGCTAAAAAAAAGCTCATGACATTTTCATCAGATTAGATTGTATGATCCAACGGCTCACATGCACTCGGTCATGTTCTAGTAGTAGCAGCACGTATGGGCTATGGCAAAGGGGTGTGCAATCGGTCTGTTCGACGGTTCTAGAGATTTTTCTAATTGAACTTAAATAACCGAATAAAGTTAATTAAAAATCAAATCAAATTAATTTTAAAATCGAATTAAATTGAAATTTTAATCACAAAAATCGAATCAAAATTTTTAAATTATTAATTACTTTTATATTAAATTATTATATATTTAAAAAAAAATTAAAAATATTTAAAAATAAAAAATAAAAATTTGGTTGATTCAGTTAATTCGGTTAACCAAATTTTTTATATACAAAATCAAACCAAATCAAATTTCAATTCAGTTCTAAAAAATTTAATATGCTGAAAAATAAAACTAAACCAAATTAGGTTGTTTCGATGATTTCGAAACACCAAATTCTATTTTCAACTTGTTGGCAATCCGGGCTTTTAGCCAATGTTACAAAACTTACAATGTACCATAAAACCAAGCACCCTTTTTTTATTATTTTTTAAAATTTTATTGTATTTTAGATTTTTTTTGTCTTTAATAAGAGTAATATTTTAAATAAAATTTATTCTTATTATATACACACTATAATAAATAAATAATTAATAAATTTTTATTTTATACTAATATAAATTTATTTATTTTCAACTTAATCAGCTTATAATAACACATATGTCAATATACGGTATATATTTACAAAATAATAAATTATTACATTCGTATATGTTAAAATGAATTTATGTGAAAACAAATATATTGAACAAAGAGAGAGAGTGGACAAAAAGAGAGTCTTAATTTTTAAAATACTTTAAATTTTTTATATAATTTTAGGCTATTGGTTTCTTTAATATCAATTATCTATACTTTTTTAATTTTAAATTAATTTTGATTCTCTAAAAAAAAATTAATTCTTTTTTTGTTTGCCAACAAATTCTATTATATTCATTTGTCAAAATTTTATAAAAAAAAAGAAGAAAATTTGTTGTTTTGTAGGAAATGGTATTATCAACTAAATTTTTACATATTTGAAAATAAATATTTTTTTACGTATTGTATTGGACAGTATCTCTTTTATTTACCCAAAACAAATGATATTCACTTTTTTAAAAACAAATGATATTAACATTATAGAAACAAATTGGATTACATGTATGCTTTGTGCAAACATATTATGTTCCACCTAAAAGTGATTTTCTGACAAAAAAAAAAAAATAAAAGTAAGTGATTTGCGAAATTTATGAAAACTAGTAAATTGAACAAACATATTAAAAGGTTCTACATTATAGCATGGTTCATAGCAAATTTTTAATGGAAGTCTAGACTAATAAAAGTACCAATAAGTTCAATTCTTTAATTTTTGGGTGTTGCCAAAGCCACTAGCTAAAAGGTCCAATTATTAAATACACAATTAATTTGTTAATCTCACATAAAAATATTACACTCAATCTTGTGTAGGAAGATACTGTCCCCAAGATTTGCAATAGTTTTTCCGCTCAAGTGGTGTTTTAATATTATTAGTCTTTATTTGGAGACAACGAAGGAGTTGGATCATTAATAATATTTTTTACTGCACATTATTAAAAAATATATATATTAGATATAAAATTGCACAATCTTTATCTAAATTTATTTATGCAAGTAATAAAATTATATGGTAACCGGCACTCACATCTTTTTCTCTAAAAGGATTAGTCTATATTTGAATAGTAGAACAATTGAATTTTTTAATTTAAAAACGAACTTAATACTATAAATAAGAAATTGTATATAGTTGGAATAGTTCATGTATATAATCATATATGCATGTCAAAAATCAATCTAGAAAAATTTGTATATTCTTATCAATGAATTAAAGAAAAAGACAAAAAAGGGTAATTTCATATTTGAAGAAAAACATCCGAGCAAAGTTAATGCTTTAGTTGATAAAAACAAAAAATAAAAGCAATAATATAAAATGATGTTAAATTAAAAAAAAAAAAGAGTGTTGTTATTGTATGAAAAAATGAAATTATAAAATATATAAACAAAATAAAGAAAAAAAATGCATTTTTTTTTTACAATGTAGATATCATTTAATGTTCTTAAAAAATATAAAAAAAGTTTAGTTTTATGAATAACTTGATAGTAAAATTTAAAATGCAACTATCATTCTTTTTTTTTTTTTTTTGGCAATACATGAAAATTAATTAAATAATATGCCCGGATGAGATATCAAATTAATTAATAGATTGGGATTAGAGATATGAAAGTTATTAAAACAACCCAAAATTCATTGCAAACAGAATCAAATGGAACAAATTCATTTTTTCTCCATAATTATTTATAATAATACAAACTAATAAAAAAAAATAGTTAGCAGGTACCATTAGCCGGCAGAAGGAACGTGCTGGGAGGTCGCGGGTCTTAATTCTCAAAATATCTTTTTATAGTCTCACGGCTGACTCAGCTAATCTCTTATCTCATGTATGTAATTGTATATAGAGGGGTAAATGAGTCGAGCCGCTCGTGAGGGGTAAATGAGTCGAGCCGCTCGTGAGGGGTAAATGAGCCGAGCCGCTCGGTGTTCGACTCGTTAAAAATTCGTTCGACCTCGTATATTAAAGCTCATTTAATAAATGAGTCGAGTTCAAATTATATAAAACTCGGCTCGAGAAAGTTCGTGAACAAGCTCGAATAAGAGCTCGCGAGCCGACTCGTAATTTAATGTATTAATAATTTAATTTTACATATACAATATATAAATTTTTATTCATTTAAATATTTAAACATATATTATTACAAAAAAATCATAATTTTATAATAATTTTTTTAGTAAATAATTTATTTTAAATTATTTTAATGAATAATTTAAATTTATACATTGTATTTCTATAAATTTTTTTAGCTTGTTTAGACTCGTTTAAGCTCATGAACAGCTCGCAAATACTTAGCGGTCTAATGAGCTCGGCTCGTTTATAAATGAAGCAAACCTGAGCTAGCCAAAACTCGACTCGGCTCGGCTCATTTACACCCTTAATTGTATATATTATATTAGGAGGACTTCTATGATACCTTGAGAATATATATATATATATATATATATATACCCCTCTAATATTTTACACAATAATTATATATTCAATGTATAATAATTATTTTTAAAATATAAATGTTACCTATTATATTAGAAAAGTATACATATCCTTAAGGTATTTTAAAAATCTTTATTATGTTATAGTAAAATAAATAAGCTGAACAATTTTGTTTCAAATTTCTGATATTTAGTTAGATTTGGACAGAATAATAAAGGCCATAAATTTTTTTAACAACTATTATTGATATTGAACAGTTATTTAAATAAAAAACAATCCTCTATTAATTGACTTTTTTTATTTTATATTTAGAATGTAATATAATTTAAAAATTATAAAATTACATTTTTTAAAATTAGATGTGAGTAATAAAATGGAGAGTCAACAAAATCTCTGATGGCCAGGGCACTGTGCATGTGAGCACGACTCATTATTTAATCATAACTGTCGAAGTTATATTGCCACGTGGCATTTAGCAGTTATGTTGCTCGTATTTATATTTATTTTCTACATGTTAGTAGTGTAGACTATAAAAAACTAGTGTGGTACGTGCACTGCGTTTTGAAGACGAGGTCCAGGGAAAATTTTGACTTGAGACAGTTGGTCTCTAGGCTAATTTGCAAATGCACCCCATCCTAATCACTATCCACTTGGCAAGTTGTCACCTCTATGTACATCTAGGGGTACAATTCAGCAGAATTTTGAGAAAGTTAAAATAACTTTTTTTAAATTTCTTTTTAAAGTTTAGACCCAATCAATTTTAATGTGGTAATGCACATTATAGTTATAGTTCGTGTTCAACAAATTGTTTAAATAATAATAATTTTTACCAGCTAATTTCAGTAATTATTAGTAATAAACTCTTTTAATTTGAGTTCAAATAAATAAGTTCGTATCTTATTCAATTTTAAGAATTTTAAATTTGAACTTGAATTTGTTTTAATATAATTTTTATTTTACATTTAATTTAAAATTTTATTTATTGAATGAAATTGACTAGAATTAGATTAAAAATTAAAGTAAAATATTTAGAAGTTACATTGAACTGATTTTATTCTTTTGAGTGCTGAATTATAAATGTTATTCAAATCATTTTAAAATTTTATAATTTCCCTTAACCTTGTATTATTAAAAGTACTTTTTAATTTATTTATAAATAATATTAAAGCACCTACAATTTTAATGCAATTTGCCATGTTAGGTAAAAAATATTTATTTTGTCAGTCCTTAGAAAATGCCTCATACAATGATGAAGAAAACGTTTGATTGATTTTCCACCTATCCAAACATTCAAAATAAAATTCAATTGAAAAAAAAAAAAACTCACAAAACTATTAGAAAAAAATATTAAATTTGACAAATCAATCAAGTAATGTCCATAGATATTATTATTTAGATGAATATAATTTGTAGTGAAATATATTCGTTTTTATGGCAAGAGCATGGCGCAATTTGATTTTGGAAGCGAGCGGACCACCGGGCGATGACCAGGTGGTGAGGTCCAAGTGCATGCACCCAAGCAACAGAAGGGATCACAAGACGACAAGTACTCAGACCAATAGGATCTTGCCACGTCACTCGACAGATTCCTTAGCACCCTGTTTTCGTACGGACCAAGACAAAACTTAACAAACGTAGTGGCAATGGAATGAATTTGTCTCAGAAAAAAAATAAATAAATAAAATCCGGTGGGCTGATGGGCACACGGATTCACTTTGCTAAATCGTCCGCTTTTTAAGGAATCAATTTCGGTGCACTTTTGGTACAATTTTAAGTTTTTTGGCGGTAGCACATTTATTACATGTTTAGGATAATTTATATTGAAATTTTAATTTTATATGCTAGTTAAAGAAAAAGCTAAGAAAATAAATAAACCAAAAATATTTAACTATATATGTTATTAGAACTTTATGATTTTTTTTGGTAGTACTTAAATCAAATAATTAGAGCAAATAAAAATTTTGAGATAATAACTCAAATTCATATTATTTATAGATAAATATTTTTAAAAATAAAATAGAGCAATTTTTGGTCAAAAATAGTAAAAAAATTACATAAATAGAAGAGTTTGGATGATAGATAGTTATTTATTAGGTTATTTTTTTTTAAATTTGGCTTATATATTTATAAAAAACATTTAAGATATTGGATAAGGTCTCATTAATCATTATTGACCTTTCACATTAGCATTAAAAAAAGCGCACTTTATTGCTAATGCATGCAATGCCTAGTTATAATTTCCTAAGCAAAAAAAAATTACAACATATATTTAAACAAAAAAATTACAACATATAAGAAAAACAAAAACGATGAGTTAAACTTATGATTTTAAATTATTAAAACAAAAATCATTTATTTTGTTATTCAAATTCAACTTTAAAAAATAAAGCTAAGGTAAATTATATTTTTAACTAGAAGTAAATGAAAAAAAAAAGGTAAATATCAAAAATAACTTAAGTTAACTAATATATTTAAAAAATATGGTGGTTTTACACGTGTTTCAATTTTATGATATTTTCTATTTTTTTCTTTTAATTTATACGGTATTCTTATTCTTTTCATGATTTCTTCAAACGTGATGTTTCTTCTTCTTGTTAATCTTCTTATTCTTATTCATCATTATCATCATTTTTTTCTTTTTTTTCTAATTTTATTTTTGAATTTCTATTTTTTGTGCTACGAGTATTTATAAATTTTTACTAATTTATGAGTTATTATTGATTTGATGAATCAATTTTTTATTATTATTGTCACTTTGGTGATTCTTGTATTATATCTTTTTTCTCATTTTATTTTTTTATTTGTATTTATGGTGTTATAGGTGTTAAATTTTTTTTTTGTGGTTGTTGAAGGGTTGTTCCGAGATTGTTTTGATGTTGTTTGGTTGCTTTGAGTTTTTTATTTGCTTTTAGGTTGTTCTGAGATTATTTTCAGGTTGTTCTAAGCTTGTTTGGTTGCTTTGAGTTTTTTATTGTTCTGAGGTTGTTTTGAGGGTGTTGTCCCTATTTTTGTTGTTTTGAATTATTCTTTTTATTATTCTATTTTTTTATTATTTTATTCCTTTAAATATTATAAAATTTTAATTAAATGAGTGAGTTAAAATTTTCAAAAATGAAATATATAATTTTTTTTACTAAATAAATTCAATGAAATCTGCAATGTGGTGCTCTGTTTATACATTGTAAAATAGAGGCAAATAGAGATATTCAAATTGGTTGTTTTTAGGTTATTTTTTGGGTTGTTCTCAGATTGTTTTTTAGTATTTTTTGGTTGTTTTGAATTTTTTTATAACTCTATTTTTCTCTAAATATTTGCTGAAAGTTATTTTTTTTTAGTTTATTTTGAGGTTGTTTTGTGATTGTTGAATAGTTTTTTTGAGGTTGTATGAGCTTATTTTGATATTTTTTTCTTATTTTTAAGTTGTTAATATTTTGAGGCTATTTTATGGTTGTGGAAAGGTTGTTTTGATATTATTTTCTTTATATTTTGCAAAATAGAGCATTTTGAATTGGTTGTTTTATGTTTATTTTTTGATTGTTAAATAGTTGTTTTAAAATTGTGTAAGGTTGTTTTGACATTATTTACTATTTTTTAGTTGCTTAAAATTATTTTTAGGTTGTTTGTCCATATTTTTTTCTTATTTGGAGTTGTTTTTTATGACTCTATTTTTAATTATTTTCTTTTCTTTTAAAAGTGAAATATATATGTTAGAGATTATATTTGATTTGGTTTCTTCAGAGATATTAGAGATTATGTTTTATCAAAATTTGCTATTAGTGGTGTGGATAAAATAGATAACTAATAGTTATTTTACATTTAAATTCTTAATTTGAGATGTGTATTTGGCTCCTATTTGGAGAGCATGGTATTTTTAAAATTCTTTTGCGTGAACACCATATTTTTAATTTTTTTTTCAGAAAAAGTTAGATTAAAAAAAAAAATCAACCGTATTTTTATTATTTTTTTCATTTTTTATTTATTTTTGTAAAAATTCCAAAAACATTTAGATTTTTAACAACATTAAATTGGATTTTCCAAAACATGTGTTTTCTAAATGAAGATGCACAAAAAAAGCCCGTACAGAAATGGTTGACCCAATGTAACAAGGCCGGTACTTTAAAAATGTAGAGCCACTGATAGGCCGACAAATCGCATGGAGTAGGAAACAACAAAACAAGCATAAAAGTTAATGGGCCCTTTAAGTGAAATCAGGCCTTCGGCTTACCGAGTATTGAGATTTGCTTTAGGCGTTGCAGGCACCAGCAGAATTATTGTCACACTTTATTGTTAGATTTATAAGATATTTATCTAAAGGGTATAATTCTAGTTCCTCGCTCAAATAGAAATTTAATTTTTAGTCTAAAAAGTGTGAGCGAAGTAAGCTACTTGCTATAGATTCAAAAAAAATTCAAAAATAGACTTGATTTTCAAGTTTAATATTTACTTGATAGATTCACAAATTCAATCAAAGTTGTACCTATCTACAATTTTACTTTTTAATTTCAATATAATTATATCAATATTTTATGATTAACTTAAGATTTCATATTTTAATTTCAATATAGTTACATAAATATTTTGTGAATTAGGTCAAACTCGAGCTCAAATCAAACTCAAATATTTTAAGCTATATATATTTTAAAATTTTGTAACTTTATATAATTAACCAAGTTTATCAAATTCAAGTTTAAAAATTAAAATTTGAGTTGGATTTGAGTTTAAAAATATTAATTTGACAGAATTCAAGCTAAATTTTGAACTTTAAATTTTCAAATTAAGTAAAGTTTGAGTTTGAACTTAACAAAGTTTTGACTTAATTTAAGTGTATATATTTTTTAAATCCGAAAAGAGAAAAATAAAAATTGAACCTTTAACCTATTAATGCTATTATAATTAGAGGTGTGCAAAAATAACCGAAAACCGAACCGAACTAGTTAGTTCGGTTTGGTTTTTAGAAATAAAATATTAATTCGGTTTAAACCGAACCAAAATAAGTTCGGTTCCGTTCGGGTTTTAGAGTAAAAAAAATTCAAACGTTTACAGCTTTTTGCAATCTAATCATAACCTTTTAATTTTTGCAATTATGTCACAATTTTTTTTTTTTTTTTTTGCAATATTAACACATTAATGAATTTGGTCAAATAAATTAATTCATTTATATTTTGCAATAAGACTTATTGGGGTCCACTCTTTGTGTTGGTGGCATTACACTTCATTGCCCACTCAGAATTTTCTAAAATAATTTTGACCAAATTCATTAATGTGTTAACATTGTAAAAAAAAATTGAAAAATGGGACATAATTGTAAAAATTA
>CATIWO010368442.1:0-18282 GCA_949673435.1 Macaranga tanarius | reverse complement strand
TTTTCCAATAAATATATTTTATGAAAAGTGCATAATAGAAAGAAATTTTTTTGGTTAAGATACTTCTAAAATTTTGGGAGCTTTGTACTATATATTAAAATACATTCCACGGGAAAGCACATATCTTTTAAAATTATTATTACTTTTTATTTAATTTTTTTCATATTCTAAACAAATTATTATTGATATTTTAGAGCCACTATAGAAACTAATTACGATAATTTAGTACCATTAAAATATAATTTTGCCATATATGAGGTCCATTCGGCTTGGTTCAGATTAATCGGAGCATTTATAGTTACCGAATATTAGAAATAATTACCAAATAATATGATGATATATAAAATAATGCTCCAATCATAGTGGGACACCTAGACAATCAGAATTTTTGACCTGCTACATAATCATCACTTTAACCCAGTGGTTCCCTTATGAAAGTGCCACATATCACTAATAAATAAAGACGCCCCTCTAACCTAGAGTTCGAACCCTATGGCAGACCACGCTAATCCCACAGGGACCCTATGAGAGTCCACTCTGACTCTCATTAATTTCTCTCACTATCAATCACCATCTTGGCACATCATATTTAATATCAGCTACCCCCACTGTAGCTACAGTGTCTGCTATCCAATCCTATCGTGATACACAATGAGGAAAATCCCACCAACTCATACTATAAAAGCCAATTTGCTAAAAAAGGTAAGGGATTCATTCTCTTCTTTTGTTCTTTTACCTCTAGTTCTCCAGAAGACTCTTATCACCGCTTTTCCTCATCATTTTCTTGCTAGATTCATGTTATTTACTTGAATCATTATCCAGTCCTCATGTTGATCACTCACAGTGTACTTTGAGCTACTTACTTCCATTCTAACTTAGGCATCGGAGGGACTTTACGAAGAGCAAAGTCTCCCATAGTCATTTTTCTATATTTCTACAGGGTCAATGATGACTTCGCTGAGCTGAGAAGATCGGAGGACCATCAAATGGCGCTATATGTGGGAAAGGGGGAGTTTTGAAGAGCCTTGAGAGCTATCCTTTACTCTATAGCCTTGTATTAGAGTTAGTAGCAGGCCTGGATTGTTGAAAAGTTTTTAAGAAATGATTGCAGGGTCGAGTCTGTCAGCTAAAAGGAGAAGTGAGTCTAGAGAAGAAAGGGAGGAGAGAAGATCACTAGCGTTCGACAAAAGACAGTCGCAGACAATAGAGGTCTCACTTGATTATCTGAGAGACTTGATGAATAAGGTAACTTATTTGATAGATGTGCAAAAAAGACAAAACAGAGGCAAAATGATGGCAGTTGACCCTGTCACCCCAAATGTAACTTGTAGGAGGCTCATCCCGAGAGAGGAAGACACAGAGGGGTCAAGTCTAAGGGCCCTGATAGGATCTCATAGAGAGAAGGAGATGGCAGCCCCTAAACCCCAAAATGAGCCAGGTGATTTAACGAGAAGACCAAAACAAACCCGGCAAGGGGGCCCAAGTGGAGGTAGTGAGAGAGTGAGAAGTCATACCTCTGAAAGGATAAGAGATAGAGAGTCGCGCTTAAGAGGGCAACGCTTCCCTGTGAATGATCGAGTTGCCATTGTGACCAGGTCTTGGGCTGGCTCATCAAAGGAAGATTTTAGTGTGATAAGACCCCTTATCCGTCTCATCTCTTCCCCATGCAGATTGGAGGAGGACTACCAAGAATTCCTGGATTAGAGGAGCCAGAAAGCTGAATAGTATGAATTGGCCAGTCAAGTCATTAGCGTGACATCCCCGTTTACTGAGCCTATTCAGAGGGAGCCAATTTCTCAAAGGTTCAAGTTGCCTACCCTTCATACTTATGATGGAACCATAAATCCCAGAGATCATATCTCAAAGTTCAAAGCGGTTGTCAAGTTCTACACTCGATTAGATTCCATACTGTGTAAAATATTTCCGACCACTCTTATATATACCGGACAGATATGGTTCAATCATTTACTGCCCAACAGCATTTATTCTTTTGCTGATCCCAGTAAGTAATTTGTCAGTCAATTCATATATAGTATTCTTGCTGTGAGGGAATCTTATTATTTAGAAACTATAATATAAAACAGGGGGGAAAGCCTCAGGGACCATGTTTCGAGATTTAATATAGAAGCATTGAAAATACCACATTTGGATCACGCTCAGGCAATCAAGGCAATAACTAAAGGCAAAAATAACCCCCCATTCTTCAACTCCTTATCAAAGAATAGGCCTTCTGACCTTACAGCTTTGATGGATAGGGCAAAAAAGTATATTCGATAAGACAATCCTTTTTGTTCCAATCGATTTGCCATAAAGAGGAAGGAAGCTTTCGACGAACTGCTCCCTCCCAAGAGGGTCAAGAGAAGTATCAACATGGTACAAATGACCGAGTCCCATAGAGGCACCAGAAAGCCTTTCACTCCCCCACGGGATGAGAATTTGACACCGTTGGGCATGTCCCGGAAGGAAATTTTGATGGCAATGAAAGACAAAGAGTATGTGAAATGGCCGAAAGAAATGCCCTCCAACCTGAGGAATAGAGACTAGAGTAGGTATTGTCATTTTCACAGATCTGTAGGATACCACACTAATGAATGCCACCAACTCATGTTGGAAATCGAAAGGCTTATCCAGCAAGGACATCTCAGAAATTTTATAAAGATTGATGATAATTGATAGAGACAAGCCGCAACAGAGGGAGCTGGTGTTGCTAGGCTATAGAAAGACAAATAGCCCATGCACCCTCTAAATATGGGAGCTAGTAGAGTCATTCATTGGATCATGGGGGAGACCAGCCCAATTTTTGAAGGGATAGACCTCTCCACCGGAGATCAGCTCGGGAGAAAAAACATTGAGGAGTAGATGCATTGAATCTGTGCCCCATAACCTTCAGTCCTGACGACAAAATGGGAATGAAAGCTTCCCATGCAGACGTAATGGTAATTATGGCCGTGATTAACGACTACAAAGTGGAAAGAGTTTTGATTAATGACGGTAGCTCAGTCAATCTGTTGCCCTATCATATGCTGAAAAGGATGGGGATATGAGATAGCCTCTTGTCACCTGTGTCCTCTCACTTGTGGGGAATCAGTGGAATGCCAGTCAGAGTAGAAGGAAAAATCTTTCTCCCTATTACCATAGGAGAGGAGTGATTGAGAAAGGGAGGATGATGACTGCTGAGTTTATAGTGGCAAAAGTGTCCACAGACTATAATGCTATAATAGGTCGGCCGATACTATCAAAATTTTGTGCAATAGTGTGCATCTGATACCTCTACATAAAGATGCCCTCTAAAATCGGTCCCATAACCGTGTGAGGAAGACAGCTGGGAGCTCAGTATTGCCACTTTATTTCCCTTTGAGATGATAGGGAAGGGGAAGTGCTGACGAGTGAAGTCACCAAAATAGAGGGGAATATAGCCAAACAGAGAACATAACCTATCGGGGACCTAGAAGCTTTTATTGTCTCGGAGAGGCACCCTGACATATGTACCCATGTGAACGCTCATCTGGACCCACATCAGAAGGCTTGAGTAAAGGAGTTTTTGGCAAGTCATCAAGGGGATTTTGCATTCAAACCCTCTGACTTGTGAGGGATACATCCAAGTATCATGTCACATCGACTCAACGTTGATCCCAACCCTATCCTGGTGCAGCAAAAAAAATATTTCTTCCCTCCCCAAAAGTAAAAAGCAATAGATGGGGAAGTAGACAAGTTAATTGAGGCTAAGTTTATGAGGGAAGTAGACTATCCTTCCTGGTTGGCCAACGTAGTTTTAGTAAAAAATTACAGTGGAAAAAGGAGATTATGTGTAGACTTCACCGACCTGAACAAGGCTTGTCCGAAGGACTGTTTTCCTTTGCCTTCCATTGATAACCTCCCTGGATGCCTTATCAGGGTACCACTAGATCCCCAAAGATCCTGAAGATGAAGAGAAGATAACTTTTATCACAGAGAAGGGAATTTACTATTATACTGCTATGCTCTTTGGGCTAAAAAATGCTGAAGCTACTTATCAAAGATTAGTTAATAAGATCTTTAAAAAGTAGCTAGGAAGGAATATGGAGACTTACGTGGATGATATGATAGTCAAGAGTAAAACTTTTAAAGGTCATTTGGAAGACTTGTAAGAAGTGTTCAGTATACTGGGACAATATAGTATAAAACTAAACCCGAAAAAATGTTCTTTCTTCATCAAAGGAGGAAAATTCTTGGGGTACATGGTAAGCAACAGAGGGATAAAGCCAAATCCTGAGAAGGTGAAAGCAATTGTCGACATGCCATCGCCCTCTTATATAAAAGACATTCAGCGCCTAACCGGAAGAGTTATGGCTTAGCACAGATTCATATCCAAATCAGCCGAGAAATGCCTACCTTTCTTCAAAAGGTTGAGAAAAGCTTTATCTTTTGAGTGGACTGAAGAATGTGAAAAAGCCTTTTAAGACTTGAAGGAATACTTACAATCCCCCCAAATTCTGAGTAGGCCGGTGGAAGAGGAAGAATTGCTTATTTACCTTTCAGCTTGTGATCAGGCGATCAACACTGTGTTGGTCAGAGAGGAAGGCAGAACACAGAAACCAGTTTACTATGTGAGCAGAGTTTTATAAGGAGCTGAATTGAATTACACCCCTATAGAAAAACTTGCATTTGCTCTATTGATAGCTATAAGAAAATTCAGAGTGTACCTGTTAGGCCATCAAGCTCTTTATAGATGCTCTATGGCGGGCAGGATGACGGTTTGGTCTATTGAGATTGGGGGATATGGCTTGCATTATGAGCCCAGGAAAGCTATCAAAGCACAGAGCCTAGTAGATTTTATTGTTGAGTGCAATTTCAATGCTAAGATAGAAGATAAAAACCATAAAAAGAAAAGGAGTGCAATCCCCGATGCGGTTTTAGGACCTTCAGCTAGACAAAGTTACAAAGGGACTTATATGTAGATGGATTTTCTAGCTCAGAGGGTAGTGGAGCAGGCATTATTCTGAGGGGCCCTCAGGGATTCTCCATTGAGTATGCATTAAAGCTTGCATTTCATACTTCCAATAACACAGCCGTGTATGAAGCCGTGATCTATAGTCTCAGGCTAGCAGATGCTATTAATGTATCAGATTTGAATGTTAACAGTGACTCTCAGTTGGTGGTGAACCAAATAGTAGGCATCTACGAAGCAAAGGATAAGACAATGTCGACATACCTTCAGCGAGTATGAGACATAGTAGAAAGATTCAGACATAAGGGAATTCTAATCTGTATTGTTCAAATACCTCATTTAGATAATTTCTAGGCAGATTCCCTTAGTAAGATTTCCTCACTAAAAGAAGGGTTTTTACCTAGCCACATCCTTGCTGAGACTTTATTTAGCCCCAGTGTCAATGTTGACTCTATGTCACTTGAGGGTGCCTTCTCATCAATCAAAAGTAATTCAGATATATATTTTCTGGAAGAAAACCCCTGTTAGATAGATCCCATAGTAGAATATTTATAAACTAGTAGACTTTCGTTGGATAAGGGAGAGGCACTTAAACTCTCCTTGAGGGCAACACGGTTTATTCTTCAAGAGGGAAAGTTATATAAAAGAGGGTACCATATGCCTCTATTATGATGCTTAACTCCCATGGAGGCTGACTACATATTATGCGAAGTCCACGAGGGGGTATGTGGCAACCACATTGGTGGCTGGGCTCTAGCAGGGAAGATTATAAGGCAAGGGTATTTCCAACCTTTGCTTTCAAAAGACGCCTCTGAGTTCATTAAAAAATGTGATGCCTATCAACGTTTTGCCAACATCATACATGTTCCACCCAATCAGTAAAACTATATCCCGTCACCATGGCCTTTTGCCCAGTGGAGAGTAGACATATTAGGGCCGTTCCCTATAGCTCCTAGACAGAGGCAGTTTATAGTGCTAGCAGTGGACTACTTCATTAAGTGGATAGAAGCTGAGGCTTTGGCAACCATTACCATTCAGAAAGTTATTAACTTTTTATGGAAGGAGGTGATATGTCAGTTTGGAGTGCCTAAGATATTAATTTTAGACAATAGTAAGCAGCTTGATTGTGACAGGTTTAGAGAGTTTACTACAGGATTGAATATAGAACATCGCTTTAGTGCAGTTTTCCATCCTCAAACTAATGGTCAAACCGAGGTATCCAACCGAACTGTACTACAAGGGCTGAAGAAAAAGCTAGAGATGGCTGGAAGCGGTTAGGCCGAAGAGTTATCGAGTGTCCTTTGGTCCTATCGGACCACCTCAAGATCTTCAATAGGCAAAAGCCCCTTCGCTCTAACCTTTGGGACCAAGGCAGTAATTTCGGTGGAAATAGGCATGCAATCCTTTAGAATACAATATTATGATCTCATCAGCAACAGGGATAAACTGAGGCTTAACATCGATTTATTAAAAGGATTAAAAGAAGAAGCTTCTGTTAGAATAGCGGTACAACAAAGAAAAGTATCCCACTACTTCGACAAAAAGGTCAAGCCAAGGCCATTGAATATGGGCGATTGCGTGCTAAGGAATCTTAAAGCCACGGGAAAATGAGAAGGTCAGGGAAAGCTATCCCCCAATTAGGAAGGACCTTTCTGCATCATAGGGGTAATTAGAGTTGGAACTTACTACTTATCAAACTCATAAGGCACACCTTCCCCACGCTTGGAATGCCCAGCACCTCAAAAGGTATTACCAGTAAAGAATTCCTGGCCCTTCTGAATGTTCCCTGGAGCTGTGTGCCACCTTTTTTTTGTATCGACCGACCACGTCCTGTTATAGGTCAATGTGGTGCATGGGTTGCTTTTGAATATTTTGTAAGTGGAAAAATTGTGAGGCAATGAATATAATTAAGCCATTATGATTAGCTGAGTAAAGTGAGATCAATCAATGGGTATCATTAAACTCATAAGAGTTATACCACTAAAGCAATAATCAACACCACATCGGGTATCATTTGATACCCTCTCAAGGTTAGCAGGCTAAAATCTTAACAAAGCCCATTGTGACTAAGGAAAATAAATTTATCCTTCCTCAACTTGGAAAGGGCACCTCCAGAAGTGAGGTGGGAAGCAAATTCTCTACTTCCCAACCCCAAATATAGGAACCTCCAGAAATGAGGTGGGAGACACCTCGAATGCATTTAAAAATCAAACACCTATATGGTTATCCCCAGAAGCGGAATAACCATAACAATCTTACTAAAATCAACACACTCATGACCATAATCCAAACGAACCCTCTCTCATGAGATTTACAGAGCAGCATCAAGAGTAAACAAAATTAAGGGCACATATCAGAGGCACAACCAAACACTTAAAATAAGAATATAAAGAGCATCGTCACTTATAAAGTACTAGATACAAAAATAGTAACAAATGATCATAAAAGGTCTAATCTGCCCTGCCAAACCAAATTAATATTCTTAAACTAGTATCCCATATAAGGGCTACTATGATCCAGTTACTGTTCGGGTCAGTCGTTGGTAAAGGGATCAAGGGGAAGAGTTTCCTCCGACTTAATCTCTTGTAATACTTCTTGAAGGCCAGATAACTCTTTTCTTTCCTCTAAATACAGAGGGCTACATTCGTGCCTCACTGAGACCTCGATAGCTAGGGGAGCTACCGCTATGAGGCCGTCATCATCAGGAGTGTGTTCTTCCTCATCCATTTCAGGGTTTGCCCCCAACCTCATCAAAAGTGAAAAGTTTTGATCTGGGAAATGTTTGCGCACTTTTTTTAGAAGGTCCACCCAACCCTCTATGTTGAAGTCAGCTGCAGCGGAGGTCACTATCATTTGGAAGTCTTTAGATTGTTGGAAGTCCATGACAGCTTTGGATATTTCCCGTTTAAATTTGTCAGAACTCTTGAAATCCACTATAGCTCGAGAAACAGCCTGAGTGATAGCTTTTCACTTCTCAAAGTCTTTTCCAAGTAGCTCCTTCTCCAGCCTATTAACCTTCATAAATTGTTTAAATTTTTCTTTCTCCACTCTGACCTTTAAGTCCTTTTAGAGTTTGAAGCTGGGAGGCCATCCTAGAACATTCCTTTTAAAAATCAGACACATGACTTTTCAACTGAGAGCGCTCTGCTGAAATTTTATCCACCTCTTCCTCCAAAGAGCGAGCCTTTAAGTTACGCTCATAAAGAATACCGCAAAGATAAGTCAAAGATGAAAGATGTTAAAAGAGAGAGAGAGAGAGATAGAGAGAGAAAGAATAAAAGAAAAAGAAGAGAAGGAAAGCTAACGCTAGAGGGAACCCACAAATTAGGCAGTGTTGATGGTGTGAGACCTCAGAGGAGCCATATCTTGATCGTATAACCGAGTATGCTCTTTGGAGCCTATATAGGTGTTGCTGAGCAAACAGGGAATAGCATTATCTTGTAACAAGAATCCCACTCCTAAATATCTGTTGATAAGCGACGCAGCTACCTTCTTTATTGGGGTTTCTAGAAGGATTTTCATAAGTGAACTATCAGATAAATCAAAAGTAGAGGTACCTTTATGGGACACAGTGGTGGAACCTCGAGAAAGCCTCTCCACCGTAAATTTGGAAGTTAGCCTACCCTGGGTCTTGGCCCTTTGATAAGAAGGGTCATCTTCTCCCTCTGAATCAAAGCTAATGGTTAACTGAGGCCTCTTAGGCAATTCCCATTTCTTCCATTTTCCTTTTTCAGCAAGGGAGGTGACTTTTGACTTCATGGGGACTAAAAACTATGATTCCCCAGTTGCCTTAGTAGCAATGCGCCCCCTAGTCTGCATCCTAACATGGACCTCAGTCCCTTCGGCCATAGGGGCCTCGGAGGGGATAGAAGCCTTGGAAAAAGTTTCTCTATGAGAATATATTGGTTGTCCAACCGATTCTTTTTGGCTTTTAAGCCTCGCCATGCACCTCACTTCCTCGATGGACAGCGAGAATTTTTAGGGCCGCTGAAAGTCCATATTTTCTTGCCACACTGAAAAGAAGAAGTAGAAACATAGAGATTAGCAAAGTCATTGCATTCTCATCTTTATTACACAATAGAAAATCCAACAAAATTTTTAAGAAAACCTACCGAATTCATCCAAGGTATACCCATCCAATACATCTCGAATCTTATAGGCTCTATCATTCTCTATAATCAATTGGAAGTCCATTTTTTCTTCTGGACTCAACTTCGGCCACTTTACCCTCTCCTACAGCTTCAGCCCAGGAAGGATCAAAGTCCCACTCTTTCAGGGGGCCATCCTCTTTCAACCTAGCCACCAGAAACCTTTTCATCCCCCTTTTCTCCCTATCAGGCATACCCCCAAAAATACCTAACCCATGGCGACTCACGAAAGTACAAAGTCCATTGCCTAGATTTTTGAATTTAAAAAAGGCCCTAAACAGAGTAATGGTAGGAGAAATCCCTAGCTTCTCACACAAAATTTCAAAACAAGTGATCACTAAAATACTATGAGGAGTGAATCATTGGGGTGGTTTTGAAAAAAAATTTAAAGACACTCACACTGAAATTAGAGGGAGGCAGATCTAACCCAAACTTTATATGCTTAACATAAAAAATCATATCTTTATTGTGTTTTCTAGCCTCAATTATACTGGTCATCCTTTTTTGGAACCACCAGTCTTTCCTTTTTTGAAGGAACCCTAACATCTACCATATCGCCCCTATAAACTCTTTCTCCTAAGGCTTTAGTGAATTGAGCAAAGGTGGCAGTAGAAATGATCCCAAAAAGTTCCAACACATCACCTATATTCTTAAAAAGAAAAAGGAAGAAAGGTGACGTACCTTATTTATTAAAAATAGCAATTCAGAGAACGGAGGTATAAGAAATGATGAGGAGACAAAGTTGTGAAATTTAACAAAGGAAGATGAAGTTATTGCTGATAGAGTATATTTATAAATAGACTAAAGGAGAGAGCCACCAACTACCTAGCAACTGTTCAGATGATCAATAGCCAGTGAGAGGCTTTTCAAAAAAGAACGGCTGCGATTGAGCTGCTCTTTAAATAACTAAAATTTTGAGTTTTAAATTTTTCATCTCTAGGGGAATCATTAACCTAGCCTAGAATGTAGAGACGTGGCGCATCCCCCTAGACCCACACTGAGAAGTTTGCTCTGAAATCAAGAAGTATTGCTGAATAAGGGAACCGCTTGTGGACCACTCCATAAGGGAGTTGTTTCAGTATCCACTCCACTCTAAGACCTGAGACCAATCATGTTGGCCTCAGGACAAAGGGGGGCAACTGATGATATATAAAATAATGCTCCAATCATAGTGGGACACTTGGACAATCAGAATCTTTAACCCGTCATGTAATCATCACTTTAACCTAGTGGTTCCCCTATAAAAGAGCCATATATCACTGATAAACAAAAAGACCCCTCTAACCTGGAGGTCGAACCCTACGACAAACCACGCTAATCCTACAAGGACCCTATGAGAGTACACTCTGACTCTTATTAATTGCTCTCACCATCAATCACCATCTCGGCACATCATATTTAATATCAGCTACCCCTACTGTAGCTACAGTGTCCGCTATCCAATCCTATCATGACATGCAAGGAGGGAAATCCCACCAACTCATACTATAAAAGCCAATTTGCTAAAAAAGGTAAGGGATTCATTCTCTTCTTTCGTTCTTTTACTTCTAGTTCTCCAAAAGACTCTTATCACCCTTTTTCCTCATCATTTTCTTGCTAGATTCATGTTCTTTACTTGAATCATTATCCAGTCCTCATGTTGATCATTCACAGTATACTCTGAGCTACTTACTTCCATTTTGACTTGGGTGTCGGAGGGGCTTTGCGAAGAGCAAAGTCTCCCATAGTCATTTTTCTATATTTTTGTAGGGTCAATAATGACATGGCTGAGCTGAGAAGATCGGAGGACCATCATAATATATTCTTAGAAAAATACTTATTTAAAAAATAAGGTATTTAAATATATAGTGTAGAAAATTAATATTATAAATTTTTCAATAATTAAAAAGAAAAAAAACTCACTTTCTTATGATTCTTTCTTTTTATATAAAACTAATCGTATACCCACAAAAAAATAGTGTAACAAGGATACTTATATAAAATAAATAGAATAAAAATGGAGAGATTTAATACTAATAAAGAGTCCCATATGAACTTAAGTCACAATTAGATTCTACTGTTAACCAAAGCTAAAGCCAATTAACAGTTGACTAAAAACATAATTTTGTTGTCTAAAAAACAAAGCTCCACATATACATAAAGAAAAATATCAAGAATAAGTTAAAAAAAAAGTTAAACTGGTAAAGCATAACTTACCAAAAATATAAGGAAATACTTATAATTCAATGCACCAATATAATTTACAAACCCCACAATGATGGTCACCTCCCACTAGATTGAAATAAAATATCTGATCATCTTTTCTCCTGAAAGAAAACTTATAGACAAAACAATGGTGGCATATAGTTGGCTTCAACTTGATGCATTTCTCAAATTGTACAAGCTTTTTTCCAATTAATGAAGTTATATCTTTTGGAACTAAAAAAAACTAGATGCATTTCTGGCAATAACTAATTTCTTTGATTGGATAAACAGTCAACAAACTATTATAATCTGATGCATTCAAAGGGTCAGCCTCACCTCTTTCCTCGTCAATAGCTGGCCTCCATTTTTACAATCTGAAGCATTATAATCTGAGACATGTAACTCCAAAATACCATCACCAACCGCAAATTTGAACAATCCACTTTTAATTACATTTCTCAGAATGCTGAACCATATGCTATTTTAACGCTATTTAAAGATAAGACTACAAATAAATAAATAAATCCCATGATTTGCAGTATATTAAAACTTGAGATTCTTACATGAATGAAAAATCACTGAGCCACATCCAGAATGCGCATGAATAAAAAATGGCTAAGCCCTACACAGAATGCATATGCAACTACATATGAATTTAAGAGAAAGTAAGATTCGTGCTACATTTCAAAAATAGAATTGTAAGAAAAGGCCATTACCAATTACCAATTCAATTTTCCACCAAAACACGGGGCAATTCTGATGTGTATCTTTCAACGCATTTGCATGTAGTGCCCTTAATAATTATTTTTCCCCCATTTTTCTTTTTCATTTTTAAAGAGGAGGAACATGGTTATGATGTGATGCACTATTCGTTATGAGTGGAGGACCTATAAAAATCTATTTCTATTTCTATTTAATGTCTCACTTACAGTATAACTACGAAAGTCATATATTGCATCAAGGACTAATGCAAGTTTTCCTAAGACAATGATGACATATAGATCAAATTAAGGAGACTTAAAACTCAAAATTCAATAAAGAGTAAATCTCTTTCCTAGAGTGATTAATGATGCTAATCAGTTCAGTCTCTAAAACAGAGACCTTGCCAATATTTTCTTTAGTTCTGAAAGTTGGAACCATGTTGTGCTTAGGATTTAGAGATAAGTTTGAAAGTAAATGATGTAGTGAACTACCTCAAAATCCTTATTATTAGATAAAAAATGGAATCCAAAAAACAAGCTTAGATCTAAAACCAAGCCATTCTTGCATTTTATCGTGCAAATAGAATTGCCTACGCTTAATGCATTAACAACTTTTGTTTTTGAAAAAGTATTAACAACTGATAGTTCTAGAAGGCCTATATGAGCTCAAACCCCTAACAATAAAACCCAAAAGAGGACTTAATGTTCATATGAGATTATATGATAGGTTAAAGTTATTTAATTAATAAAGGACAAGGATTCTTGCATAATACTAATCCGGATAGGACTAGATATATCCCTGTTATGCCTATATATAGGCTCATATTTCTCATTATTAGAAATCTTGAATAATTCTCTATAACTTAAGCATTGGAGAGCCTATGGATTGAAGATCCTAGGTTCATCTAGTTTTCTTTATGCTTGTAGGTACAAAAGAGGAGTTCACATTCATCAATTGGCACCGTCTATGGAAAATAAATAAGAACAATTCTTTATTTTTCAGATCATACTCATCAAAATTTCCTACATCGATTCATGGCAAATACCTCAGATCCTCCACCTAATCAAAGTGGAGCATCTACCAGTTGTTGGTTGTCACTCAACCAATTCCAATGACTTTCTAAGGGGATTATTCACAATCTCTTGGGTCGGAATTATTACAATTGACAACTAATACCTCTTAACCAGGAATAACATATAGAGTATCTCCACCATATTACGCTCCTTTCCAACATATGTCCAGATCTATTCCAACTATTATTTTTCCAAATCTATCAGAATATTTAACTCCACCTAATGTGGCTAGAACAAGTCAGACTCCCATTCCATTGAATCTACCACTGTTATACAGAGAATAAATAATTGATAGTCTTAACACTCAGCTCCAGTTCATGCAACAATTATTATTATACTTCACTCAAGGAGCAGCCGTTGACATGCCTGTCACAAGAATATCTACCACCCCATCTGTTCTAGCTATAGGTGCAACCATCATTGCTCCACAAGATGATCGATTACCACTTCGCAATGAACGGGAGGAATTGCGTGAAAATAGAAACAGAAGATAGGAATCCAATTTAGAGCAGGAATTGGAAACCAACTTTCTAAGGAGAGATAGGAATGTATACTAGATGGGAGCACTCCGTTCGTTCACAGTATAATGGCAACCATCATACCTTCGAAGTTCAAGGTTCCACCTTTTGGATTAATATGATGGAACGGGTGATCCTGTAGCTCATGTTTCTATGTTTCACACGAAGATGATATTGTAGAACGTTAATGATGTGATTATGTGCCAAGTATTCCCAACAACTCTGATGAACACTACTCAAAGATGGTTCTACAGATTGCCAAAAAATTTTATAGCCACCTTTAAAGAATTGATAAAACACTTCAAAATTCGGTTCATAACCAACATTTTACCAAAAAAGAGTATTAATGACTTACGACTCTGTAAGCAAGATGATAACGAGACACTTCGAAGTTATCTCGATAAGTTTAACAAAATTACTATGCAAATAAAGCACTTAAGCAACAAAGCGGCCACAGATGCATTGAAGTGAGGAACTAAGATGGGGAAGCTCAAAGATAAAATAATGACAAAGAAGCCCTAAACTTTTCTAGAACAATGGCTATTGCAACTAAGTTAATTGACTTGAATGAAGACAGAAGAGATATGTGGAAAAAAGATGGCGAGGAGAGAGGGTCAAAAAGGAAAGATGAAAAAAAAAGAATAAAAAAGGAGTACAGTTCCAATAGATAGAGGAATAATGATATGAGATATGCTTCTCTTAATGCTCCTAGATCGGAAATCCTGATGTGGATTAAGCAAAATGGTATAAACATACCAACCACGCGAAAACTCAATCTGCTTTATATCAGAACAAGAGATAAAAACTGATATTGCAGATACCATCGAGATCATGGCTATGATATTGACGAATGTCGTGATCTCAAAATTAAGATTGAATGACTGGTTAGAGCAGGCTCTTTAAAAAAAATTACCAAAGATTTCCCAAAACGAACAAGAGGTTTAGACACTTGGCCTGAACATCAGGAAGATTCGAAGAAGACTCACAAAGATGTATCAGGAGTTATAAACATGATCATAGGTAGTGAGTCATTAGGAGGGAAGAAAAGGCCACGGAGAGAAATGTACACGACATGAACTAGTTCGTCAACACCAACGATCACAATCACCCCAGAAGATGGACTGCATGTCAAGCAACCTTATAATGATGCACTGATCATCAATGCTTACATAAAGAACTACTTGGTAAAAAGGATACTTGTAGATGATGGAAGTGCAGATAATGTCTTTACTTAGGAAGCCTTCTGAGCGATGAGAGGCTCATCTATAGAATTGAAACCCATCATAAATGTGATAACTAGCTTTTGCGGAGGAACTGTTCAACCAATGAGAAGTAATGAATTAGACATAGAATTGGGAGATCGAGATTCCCAATAGCATCTTATAATAAAATCCTTGTTCAACATTATTGACACTAGATTAGCCTATAATGGAGTTATCGGAAGGCCAATCTTATGGGAAACTAATGCAGTAACAAGTATCAAGTACTTGATAATGAAAATTCCTATACTAGGACAAGTCATTACAATCAAAGAAGATCAAGAAATCACTAAATAGTGCTATCAGCTAGCCACCAAAGATGAATTAGAAGCCTTTCCGATTGAATCCAATATGGAAATCAAAAAATAAGGAATAAAGTCAGAACCGGTAGAAGAATTAAAAGAAATAAAGCTTACGAATGGTAAAATAATAAAAATTGGTGGAGAAATACTTGAACAAGCTAAGAAAAAGATAGAACGAGTGTTGCAAAATCACTCGGGCACTTTCACTACACAAGCATAAAAAATAGTAGGGATTGACTCAACAGTAGTGGCTCAGCCTGAACATTGATAACTCTATTAAGCCAGTAATACAGAAGAAGCGGAACTTCACACTAGAAAGGCAAAAGATTATTACATCTAAAATCGTAAAGCTGCTGGAGGTAGAATTTATATGAGAAGTCACATATCCCGAATGGCTAGCGAATGTAGTACTTATCCAAAAGTCAAATGAAAAGTATCAAATGTGTGTGGACTAAACAGATCTGAATAAAGCATGCCTAAAGGATAGTTATCCTTTACCAACCATTGATTAGCTAGTCGATTCAACTACTTGTCATAGAATGTATAGCTTCGTTGATGTTGCACAAGGATATCATCAGATTCATATGAAGAAAGAGGATCAAGAAAAGACATCCTTCATAACTCATCAAAGGTTATATTGTTACAATGTAATGCCCTTCAACTAAAAAACGCAGGGCCACATACCAAAGGTTCATGAACTTCGTTTTCAAGGAAGACATTGGCAAAACTATTGAGGTATACGTGGATGACCTTATTGTCAAAAGTTGAATAGACGAAGACCTATCTATAGACTTAGAACGGGTCCTGAAAAAGCTCAATAAATATAAGGTCAAACTTAACCCTAAAAAATGTGTCTTTGGGATAAACGTAGGAAAATTCCTTGGGTTCATGATTTCACAAAGAGGAATCGAGGCCAATCCAGAAAAGATAGAAGCAATTATCAACATGAAGCCTCCAATAACATTGAATGAATTATATAAGCTAAATGGATGAATCACTACATTAGGAAGATTCATGTCCTGTTCAGTAAGAAAATGCCTTCCCTTCTTTCGAGCAATGAAGAATATCAAGAAATTCAAATGGAATGCTGATTGTCAAGTGGCATTTGAAGATATCAAAAAGTTCTTGACATCTCCACCTCTATTGAGCAGACCAGCTCTAGGGGAAACATTATACCTTTACCTCTCAGTGGAAAATGAATCCCTGGCATGGGTACTAATCCAAGAAGATAAAGGAGAACAAAATCCCATCTTCTACGTGAGCAAGGTCCTTAGAGGATCAGAAATTCGCTATCCAAAAATGGATAAACTAGCGCTGGCTCTAGTACACACAGTAAGGAAACTCCACCACTATTTCCAAGCTCATAAGATAGTGGTACGAACAAATCAAGATCTTACAAAGGCCGGAGACATCTAGAAGACTCGTCCAATGGTCAGTACAACTGGGTGAACATGACATAACATACGAACCCTGAACGGCAATAAAAGCACAAGTGCTATCTGATTTCATACAAGAAATTATGGAAACTGAGGGGTTCAGCAATGAAAAAACCCTATGGCGAATGTACATTGATGGGGCATCAGGAAGATAAGGATCGATTGCATGAATAATTCTGATACGACCCAAAAAAATAAAAATTGAATACGCTGTCAGAATAGCCTACGGTGACATAAATAATATGGCAGAATATGAGGCCTTGATCACAGGATTGAAACTGGCAAACGAGGTACGAGTGGAAAGTCTCTAAATACTCTACGATTCTCAACTTGTAGTGAATCAGCTTAAAGGAACATATGAAATAAAAATCCGAATATGATTAAATATTCGGATAAAGCTCATTCACTTCTACGAATGATAGAAGAAAATGGCACATAGTGGACCTTAGTCCAAATTCCAAGAGCTAAAAATAAAGCTGATATGATAGCCAAGTCCGCAGTGAAAAATGGACCTATGTTCCAGAACCTCTACCTTAAAAAAGAAATTGTTAAGCCCTTGACGGAGGAAAATGAAATCTTAACCACTTGTGAAATAGCTGAGTGGATCAAACCCATCGCCGAACACCTTGAAATAGGAAAACTACCCAATGATAGGAATTAAGCAAAAAACATTCAAATAAAAGCTGCTCAGTATTCGTTTCAGAAGGGAAATCTATACTGAAGATCATTTAGCCATGCGTGGAGCAAGTGTGTTTCACCAGAAGAAGGAAATTATATCTTTAGAGAAATAAACGAAGGTATATGTGGAGCTCATAAAGCTCAGGCCGCACTAGTCAAGAAAATTCTTATACAAGACTACTATTGGCCCATAGTATCACAAGATGCACAAAAGTTGGCACAAAACTATGACAAATGTCAAAAATACTCGCAACTAGTACATACACTGGCTCATGTACAAAACCCTATTGGAAGCCCATGGCCTTTTGCCATTTAGGGAATGGACATTCTCAAACCTTTTTCAATAGCTCTAGGACAGAAAAAATTCATTATTGTGGCAATTGATCACTTTGCAAAATGGATAGAAGTTGAAGCGGTCTTAATGATAACTGAATTAAAAATCCGCAGCTTCTTCTGGAAAGAAGTAATATGCAGATTCGGAATCCCACACACAATCATTATAGATAATGGGAAACAATTCGACAATTTAAAGTTCAAACAATTCTATTTCGAACTCAAAATAAAGCTACGATTTACCTCTGTAGCTCATCCGCAGACCAACGGACAAACAGAGGTAACCGATCGAACCATATTACAGGGTATCAAAAAGCATCTTGACGATAAAAAAAGGGACTGGGCAGACGAACTATACAATGTCATATGGGCATATCGCACTACTCCAAGGAGTGCAACAAGAGATTCGCCCTTTCGATTAGCTTACGGGATGGATGCACTGTTGGGTTACGGACAGAATATCCCAATCGAATTAGAACATAAACGCAGCAAAAATTAAAATTTATAACCCTTAACCCACCAAGGATCACATGCATTTCATAAAAATCGAAGGAAAGGTAAACGAAACTTACCTCTTGTAGATCTATTCGTCAAATCTTCAGATACTACGTATTGGTTTATTCGAATCTTCAAAGGTGCTGCCTTTCTGAAAAACGACCACCCTCTACAAGTATCCACACACGAACAAACAAAACGAACGATCTTGTTGAATGCTAGTTCAA
>CATIWO010368438.1:0-10133 GCA_949673435.1 Macaranga tanarius | reverse complement strand
TTTTATTTTTATTTTATTAATAATTAATGATGATTAAATTAATTAGGGATATCTAGATTAAGTCATTATTTTTCCATTGATTAATTTAGTAAAATTAGACTATTTAATATTGTAACATATTTTAATTAATTTTAAATTTAGTTTAATTTTTTTGTAATTAATTAATATGCAACCTAGCTGGAATTTAGTTGTTGATTATTTTATTGTATACTAATTTTTTATTTTTTTTGTAGATATTTTTTTTTTGAACAGACTAATCAATAATTTTTTTAGTTCTGATTTTAGTTTTATTTATAGTGTTTTGTTTTATTATTTTTATTATTATGTGTAGAAAAAGGGTTGTTATTCATTTCTCCTCCCTTCATTTATTTGCATGCGTTTTTATTTATTTATTTTGTTTGATTTTATTATTAGTTGTGGATAAATGGTGATATTGTGTGGATATACGTTGTGCATCAGACATAATTGCATGAAAATGGATTAAATAATAAATATGGACTAATAAAAATTTGAACCTAATAGTAAAATTGGTAAATCGTTTGCAGACAACTACATATTCGCATGTAATTAAAGAAATAATTAAATAATTAAAAATAATAAAACAAAAAATATAAACGGAGGCCAATCATAAGGTCGAGTGGGCATTCCAAAAGCTCATACCCAGTTTTCGGACGTAGTCTTTGAGGACGGCTGTTGGGTCCATCCATGGGATCCAGTTGTTATACAATGTGTCTCAGATTTCATCCGGATAGCGACTCCATCTTCGACTTAAACCCATCAAGAAGCCCAAAGTTATATTTTTTAATAGACCTTAAGTCCACACAGTGCTTTAGTTGCCAAACATTTGAGCGAGTGTTGAACCACAGCCGCCTATATATATACATATATATATATATATATAAGTTCACATGGTTTTTTTTGGATGATATTGTGATGTATAACAACAGTCTTGAAGAGCATGTGCAACACCTCAAGCAAATCTTCTAAGTACTCCGCGAACATGAACTATATATGTATAAAATGTTGTGTTCCAAAATCTTTTAATGCCAAAAATTGATGAGTTTTCATCTAATTACTTAATATTTAATTCTGAAAACTAATCAGTTGAATTATTAATTAATTAAAAATTCTAATATTTAAAAAAATTAATAAAAATTACTCAAACTCAATAAGTTTAAAAACTCTCTAACTTATTCTTGTTTTTTGTTTCACTTAAAACTTTTTTTTTAAAATTTTTTTTGTGCTTTCAGTATAAACAAATACATAGATAAGTATGGACATATGGCCTGGCCCGGCCCACGAGGAAAAGCCCAAGGATGAAGGTTTGTAATTAAGCCCAATTTGTCAAAGAATCGGATTCAAACCCACTTGTGAGAGAGCCCAAAATCATGACAAGCCCAAATACCTAGCCCAACCCATAAACCAGTATCTTCGGCCCAAACCAAGTAAAAGCCCATCGAAGCCCATTTTCCTCTAAGAGGCGTACGCCTCATTGATATAGAGGCGCACGCCTCTTTAATGTAAAGGCGCATGTCTTTGTCAGCAGAGACGCACGCCTCTTTAACACCTGTAGCAAAAAAATTAAGTTATAGAACGTAGATCGCTCCACGTTCTGTAACGCTGTATTAACTCCCAACGTGGAGAGTTAATGGCAGGAAAGGAGGAGCTTCAGGGCACCATAAAAGAGGGAAGTGAGGGTCTTAGGAGAGGATCTTTGGGGCTGGAAAAAAAGAAAGGAAAAAAAAGACAGAGAAAAGAAAGAAAAAAAATGAGAGAAAAAAAAAGGAAGAAGAATTAGAAACCAAGAACCACAAAGGGTCTGAATCCAAATCGGAGGCAGAGGAGAGGCAATCTGGAATCCGTCTGAGGGCTAAATAATTTTGAAACAAGCTTCACAGTAACTTTGCTTCTCTCTTTTTAAAATTTATTTTTCTTTCGTTTGATTTTCATCCACTTTCATTATCTGGCATTTTCTTTGTTATAGCGCATGATTTAATGTTAATATTACGATTTAACTTATTTATGAACATTGGCTATTGATTCAAGTTGTTATTTATGTTGTTTTAAGACCCTGTTTATATGAATTTTGCTTCTGCCTAAAACCAGAGGGCGTGCGTCTATACGATGAGATGCACGCCCTAGCATGTAGAGGCGCACGCCCTAGCATGTAGAGGCGCACGCCTCTACCGCCACATTTTTTAAAATTTATGACCGTTAGTGAAGCATGCGCCTGTTTATCAGAGGCATGCGCCCCTCCTTGCAGAGACACACGCCTATGTAACGCAGAGGCGCACGCCTCTGTGTTCCAGAACAATTTTTTTTTATTATTATTCTCTGTCTTTTTACTGAATTTATGTCTCTTGAATGATTTGATTTCATGTTATAGTGTCTATTTTAAGTGATTTATGATTTATTCTTATCTAATTACTGTTATTTTCATTAGTTTTCAATTGTTTATTTTATTTATTGCTATTTTCAATATTTAATAGTTTATTTCATTTCTTTTGATGTTTGATTATTTATTTAATGGCTTTATTTATTTATATTATTAAAGACTTGTAATCATTTCTCCTCCCCCAATTCTTTATTTATTTTATTTTATTTTATTTTATTTTATTTTATTTATTACACAAAAGGGTTGTAATCATTTCTCCTCCCTCATTTTCTTTGTATGGTTTATTTTATGTTGTTTATCTTTCCGTTATAGATGTTTTGAATGTTGGACCCGATTCAAATGCATGAAAATAGACTAAATATCAAACTTGGATTAAACTGTAAAATTTAAAAATTATTTGGATCAAAACAGCCATTCGCATATAATTAAAGGATAATTAAGTAATTAAAAATAATAAAATACGAAATACAAACGGAGGCCGATCGCAAGGTCGGGTGGGCCATACCAAAGCTCATACCCAATTTCCGGACTCAAGCTCTGAGGACGGCTGCTGGGTATCTTCCGTGGAATCCAGCTGCTGTAAAGTGTCCCGGATTTCACCCGGGTGGCAACTCTCATCTCCAACCAAAGCCTGCAAAAAGGCTCAAGTTATATTTCTAGTGGGCCCTGAGCCCACACAGTGTCGTGGTCGCCGAACACTTGGGCGCGCGCTGAACCCCGCCGCCTTCAATAAGTATAGAAAACTTACTATACATAGACATAAATTCTTATTTATATTTATATAAACCTGATTTAGCTTAGAAGGTTATAAATTGCCGACTAATCAAATGAGTACAATTCAACTACATGTAAAATTCATATAAGGGGACATGAAGTCTAATGATAACTGTATTTTATTAGAAAAGATATTGCTAAAGAGAACAAAATTCAATTTCTATTTTCTTATTAAGTGTACAATTCTAAAGGATAATTGAGTTATAGGTTGCATATTTTTCAACTTTTTGGTTGACGGTACTCATCAAGCATAAAGTCAAACCATAAACAGTTTCATTCTTAGAAAAAGTATTATTAGGCCAAACTATCATAATGCCTTACATGAATAAATTATATTTTGGTTGCAATATGAACAAATTATTCAATGTAATCATATAAATGAAATGCACATAAATATAATTTTGTATCAAGTTACAAAAGAGGTCAAATCAACAAGTGGAGCGTGTAATAAATCTATACTTATTAGTAGTGCAAATAAAATATCTATTTAGTTTATAAAATTCGTGATTGTTGTAAAAAAATAATGCAATTTATTTTCAACTCCAAAAGATTCTAAGAAAATGTTATAAAACATCAGTTTGGTAGTTAGGGTGTTACTATTGATATCCTTACTTATAAAAATTATGGAAGTTTCAACTTCGAATTCTCATAACCATCGTTCACTAATATTAGTGTTAAAAGAATGATTACCAATTATTTTTTGATGTAAAAAAAAAAAATTATCTATTGTATAAATTTTTTTTTTCAAAATTTCATTAGAAAATATTGAGAAATAATGCTAAACAATCACAAGAATAAAAACGATCAAATAAGAAAAATAAAGGATACAAGAATTTAACGAGGTTCGGCAATATGCCTACGTACGTAATTAGGAGCGGAACGGCTGATTTTTTATTATTTCAGAGAATAAAATCTATATGGTTACAAATACAATATATGTATATATATATATAACCCATTATATATTTATAAAATTGTCCCTTTATTTGGTATAAGTCATACACAACAGAAAAAAAGAAGAATAAATACATTTTTTAAAATATAGTTTATTTTTCGACAATTATATTGTGCTATTGATGATGGGTGGATAATATTGAAGTGATTAATGTAACGGTTTTATTGTAAGTAGCTGGATAAGTCATCATTATCGACTTAACATCAGTTTTTAAGAAATTGAAAGCCACCTTCTTATTTTGGAATATCATTAGCTGTTGGGTCTTTCTCACTACACACTTCACTTCTTAATTACGGTTTTGATCTTTTTTTTTTTCCTTTTAATCTCCTTTAATTTAAATTCAAATTTATAATTTTATAATACTCGAATATTCAATATTAATCTATTACCATATATCGTTTTTAAATAATTTATATAACTAAAAAATATTATATAGTATAACATAGCAATATATTCAAAAATAAATTATATATTTAATAATCGTTTGATGTATTTAACAAAATTTTTCTAAACTGTTTATATTTAGCTATAAGTTATCAGCAATGATTACCAACTATCAGTTTTTATGAACAATCAAATTGATTAGATCGTAATAAGATAAAAATTATCAAAGATCTTATTATTTAAAAAATGACCAATACTAATAATCAAGATTTGTCCATAGTTTTAACCTATTTGTTGCATATATGCTTAGAGGGTTTTTCTTTATTATTCTGTTTTATTTCCATTACTTCAATAGAAAAAAGACGGGGAAAAGGGAAGTTAAAAAATAAACCAATGCAAATTCCTTTCTTGAGCAATAAGTGACTTCCCATCATGTGTGTGTATATACATATAATCATATATATACAGTGGCTTTAATTAGTATTCACCACTGACCTTTAATTCAATGCTTTAAGAAAAAAATTCGCAAGTATGAAAAACAAAATGATAGCTATGATTTAAAAACAAAATCTTAAGGTTTTTGCCGGTATTTCTCTAATAATCAAAGTTGAGATCTTGAAATGAAGCAATTTCGGATTCGATTTTCATTCATGACGTAATTAGGTTATTATATTAAGTTATTAGTTTGATATAAATAATTTTCTTTCTAGATGTATTTGACATATTGTATTTATGTAAATTTAATTTAATTAAAATATATATTGTAATTGAACTATATCTCTAAACATTTAGTTATTATTAAGAATGAGGAATATGAGATGCTTCTTTATAAAATTACTATATTCTTTTTCACATATGAAATGTTTCATATCACCGAAGAAGGAGTCATTTTTTTTAATAATAGGAAAAGAAGATTATTTTTTATGAAATTTGAACCACTTATAGCATCTATCCTTTATGAAACTAAAGCAACATCAGGCCAACTTTATAGACTTTTTGATGTAGATGAGTATATATGGTCACATAGTGTTTGAGGAACCCATTCTTATAAATCTAAAAAAGAAAAATATATATCCGACCGTTGTAATTAATGTGTCTGGATATATATATATATCTTGCTAATAGTTTAATTTATTGATATATTTTTTTAAAACTTTGAAGCTTATGCAAGATTTTATGCAGGACCTTTTAAGAGAGATCAAGGAGGGAGTGGAAGATTAAACCCTTAACCTCAACCAATGTCTTGACTCTTTGAGAGGATGGTAAATTATCCGTTTTAGGTGGGTTAGACTATTGATATTTTTTTGTGATGCTTTAATTTGTATCTTTCAATGACTCTTTGTCTGTCATTTTTATATATAATAGCTAAAATAATTCGAACTAAAAGAAGAAAATTATAGCAACTTTGAATGGTGGACTAAAATGTTGAGTGATGCAATTCATGATTTTACAAGCACCTAATAATTAATCTTTAAATTCTGCCAAAAATTAAGTAACCAAATAATAAAAAGTCCCTTCATAACATTTTTGAATTTAATTTGTAATTATCATGGATTTTACCTTTCACAAAATTCAACAAAAATCTTTAATTTCTTCTTCTTTTGTCTGGAAAAAAATTGTTAAGATTTATACCACCTAACAATTCAAGCATTAGCCATTGAATAGAATATAATTAAATATTTTTTTTCAAACAATAAAATTAAAAAGGAAAAAAAGAATGTTTGGGTCAAAAAATTTAAACTAATATGATATAAAAAAACAATTTTAAGCATATTTACCTAACCTTTATTTTATATAAATATTTTTCGTTATTTATAGTTTGCGTTAAACTTAACAATGTCTAACTTTAAGCATCGAATTTTGATCAATCTGAGCCAAAACAACACTGTTTTTTTTTAAAAAAAAAAAAAAAAATCTTTTTACGACTATAAATTTAGTGATTCAATTCAATAATTATAAAAAATTGAAAACTAAATTTCATATACCAATTTTATGAGAAAGTTAGTACGTACTTGGTGAATACATATGATAATATAATTAATTCATTTTTGTTTCCACAATTATACGGAAAGGGCTTGCTTCTTAGATGGAAAATTATGATGTAGTGAGAAAGAGTAACATATAATCTGCAAAAATGGTACAAATTTTAATCTTTGTCTCCCTCTAAAGTGATTATGCATGTGATATTGCAATTTTGAGACATACAACCATGTGCTTTACATCTTTGGGCCAAATAATAATAATAATAAATAAATAAATAAAAACATGTGCTTTACATCAATATTATACTGTTCTAAACCCCAACTCCATGAAAATATTTAGGGCTACAAATTTTCATTTTTCCCTTGCCAATTACCCTGTTTATTATGTGCTTCAATCAAGCCTTGCTACGCCTGCTTATCTTCAAAATTTTCCTGCCAAGCCTCTTGGGCTCAGAGGGTATTTGATATAACTGAGAAAAGTAGTTAGCCATTCATTTTTTAAAAGTTAATATAATAATTAGCTAGTAACTGAAATTTTTTACTAATAATTATATATATTTTTTAAATAATTTATGTGTGATTTTAATTTACTATTATCTCAAACGGATAATGAATTTATAAATAGATTTAGTTATAATTATTGCAAATATTATTAATAATAAAAGCTTCTAAATAATCATTCTAATTATTTCGGACCATATATCTAGAAGATTTTTTTGGAACTTTCCAATCAAATGGCTTAAAGAAAATTCTTTCAAATTTTCCCTAAATATGATTGCATACACATTTTGCTAAATCATTTGATCTTGATTTATATCCTCAATCATAATCCATTCATAAAAAAAAAAAATCCGACTCTTTCATTTTTATATCACCATTTTCTAATCTCGTTATTCAGTAATCTCTAATCTCTTTTAAATTTTATAAAGATAAGAGTTGTTAACTCATTGGTGTTCAAGGGATAAGGAAGGATGAACTTAATTATATGAAATTGTTAAGGAATAGGAAATAAAAATGACTATGAAGGCTATGAAAGATTTAATAGCCAAATACAAACCTCAAATGGGTTCTTGATAGAGACAAAAGAGCAACAAAAGATAGAAAGGATAAGAAAAGAAAATAGCTATAATCAGAGCATCTATGTTGATCCACAAGGAAGAGTAGGTGGACTTGCTCTATGATGGAAAAAAGAGTAGAATGCACAAACTTATAGAAAATCTAGGAATTTTATACATGCAACTGTAAAGGGATACTATTTATAGCATTTCACAAAATTCTATAGAGCACCAGATAAAAGAAATAGAGATCAAGTCTTAGACGAGGTTTGATTTATCTCAACATGCCCCTTTCCATAGCTTATAGCTAAAGATTTTAATACCTACTCAAATTCATGTGATAAACAAGGAGGAAGCTAGTTCATGTGGACCCAAACATCTAAGTTCTTAAAGTTTACGAATTACTGTGATTTGGTAGATTTGGAATTCAGGAGTGAGATTTATATGGCACAACAGGCAACTGAAGGCAGCCATAATTATAATAAGACTTGATAGAGCCTTACAATAATAAATTAGAGAATTATCTTTGAACATCCTCATGTCACTTATGAAAGCTTTGTAGCCTTAGACCATCGTCCACTCGTTATTCAATTAAGTGGAATCCTTAAGATTATAAGGTAAAGATTCATGTATGAAGTAAAGTAGAATCAAGAAAAAGAATGCAAAAGGGTGATAAAATAAGAATGGGAGCAAGGGAACACCAGCTAGAAACCATTACGAATCATACAAAAATTATTTAACTGTTCCATGGCTTTACAAAGATGAAGTAAATAAAAATTTAGTTAGCCATATATGAAAATACAAACTTTAAAAGAGAAAATCAACAAAATTTGTAAAGTGGAGTCAAATACTATTGCTAGGAAGAGAGGTTATCAATAAAGAACTTTAATAATTATGGCATATAAAAGAACTTCATTAGAAATAAAGATCTCAGATTGACTGGCCAAAAGATATAAAAACTTAAAATTCTTCTATACGACTACCATACAGAGAAGGCAAAAAAGTCAACTAGTGAGGATAAGGAAAAACAACAGGTTTGGATTACTAATAAGCACAAGATCAATTATGAAGTACAACACTACTTCAAAGGACTCTACTAAGCTGAGCAAAACCAAACATATATAGTGGTGGTCTAAAGCATTCCAATACTAGTAATAAAAATAATGAACCATGGTTTGCTCACTCCAATTGATGAAATCAAGATTCAAAGAACTATATTTCAACTCAAAAAACTCAAAACTTCTGGTCCAGATGAGTTTCTAGGTGTGTTCTTCTAAAAAAATTAGTCAGTAGAGAAAGAAGATGTTAATATGGTAAAAAATTTCTACTTAATAGGCATATTGCTTCCTAATTTGAACAAAATCCAAATTGCATAGGTCCTAAAGGTCAAACGCCCAAAGGGATTGATAGAATATCAACTTATACGTTGCTGTAATTTCTTGCACAAAATAATCTCTAAGAAAATAACTAACAGATTGAGAAAATGGATTAGTGAATTAATTTCTCCTTTCCAAATAACTTTTATGCCCAATAGGAGCATCTGATAGAATATTATCATAATGCATGAGGCAATACATGGCTTTATAGGATAAAAAAGGAGGTAGACACCATAACAAAGCAATCAAATTAGACATGGAAAAGACATATGATAGGGTAAATCGAAACTTCATATAACTCATTTTAAAAATGGGTTTTGATAGAATGTGGATAGCTATGGTAATGAAATGCATTAGAATAGTGGGATAATAAGTAATGATCAATGGCACTATTTAAAAATCTTTCAAATTGAGGAGAGGTCTGAGGCAAGATGACCCTTTGTCACCTTACTTATTTATTTTTACCTCAGTTATTCTATCTAGAATGATGATTAAGGAGTCTCGAGTAGGACGCATAGCAGGATATAAAATAATAAGGGGAAGTGAAGATGTTAAAGAATTCTCCAAGAATAAAATACATGAACCCTTTGGTTATGTGAACTCCGTGTATCACTAACTTGAAAACCCACAACCCAACACCAAATAGAATTTTTTTTTGTAAATATAAAAAAATAAAATCCTAAAACAAAACTAAAGATACGTAGAATTAAATTGAACAAAATCTGATTTGAGCCCAAGCTCTGATACTAAGTGATATGAACCCGCTAGACGACCTACTCTACGAACCCATTCAACATGAACCCAAACTCACGCTCTTAAGGAAAGTTCAAATCAAGTTCCAAATCAGATATGTGAAAACATGCCACAATCTATTATTTGAAAATAGATTGATAAGTCATAAGGTTGTTCACCAAAAACATAAGGTTTGATAAGAACATATGGTTAAATAACCAAAAAAAATTCTTTAATTTTTATTAATCATCTATCTGTAACATCCGTGTCCTTAAACCGAATTAAATTAAGTTAATGATAATTAAGGAATATTTATTTAAATTAAATAGATATTAATTGGAGTTAATCATTCTCATTTCGAATGGATGATTAAGGAATTGATTAGATAGTATGAAGTTGATTATGTAGTATTATATTGGAATTTGTTAAGAGTTAAATTATTATTGTTGTGGGAAATAATAAGAATAGAATATAAGATAT
>CATIWO010368397.1:0-26068 GCA_949673435.1 Macaranga tanarius | reverse complement strand
TGGCACCTCTGAATCCCTGCGCTGTCCCAAAGACAGTTTATCAACGAGTGGCCAGCTCCTCTCATATACATATATTTCAACCCCTTACAAAGCATATATATATTTCAATATATATATCTTTATCATTATTGAGTAAGGGTTTTTTAGTACATTATGAAGGTGTTATTCTCAACAACCTTAAGTTCTCAAAATTCTTTCATTTCAATTACAATTTAGTCCCTTTATCTGAGACTTAAGACATTACAAGTCATTTCAACGATATTAGCATTAATCAGCTATGGTTAAGTTCCGGTACATTATGAAATTAGTACAAACGAGTTCTCGGTCAATAATTCGAAGATTCATGTCGAACGAGTCACGAAACAAGTCTCCGAAAGACCTATTTAAGCCGTAAAGTCACATATCAAGGTGTAAAGGAGCATGTTTCTTCTACAGAGGCGGACGTGTCATCGCCACAGTGCTCCACGCCTCTATGCAGAGACGAACGCCCAACCACAGAGGTGCACGCCTCTATGCTTCAGAAACAAGAGGCACCACATGCCAATGGAGAGGCGCACGTGTCTATGGTCACTTCCAAGAGGCGCACGTGTGGGTGTAGGGGCGCACGTGTCTGTAGAGCTCAGACGCATGCCTGATCGTACAGGCGCACGCCTATGTAACCCAGAAATGCAAAAACAGACTGAAATTTTGATAGAAAATGGCTATAATTTCAAAAATTCATGACTTTACATACAAAAGACCTTCTGTTAAGTTAAAACACACTTAATTCATGCCTCATGCAACTTCAAACATTCCATAACTAATCAATACACAAAATCATAGTATATATGCCAATTTCAAGCTCAAAAATCAACTTGATTAGAACAAGAAGAAGAAGGAACGGAAACTTATAACCACTCACATGTTTCTCCTGCTAAATCCTCTCTTGTTCTTGCTGAAGTTGGCTTCTTGAATTTCAAGACAAAAGCTTCTCTCTTCTATTCCTTCTTTTCTCTTCTCTTTTCTTCTTCTTTCCCGTTCTTTTGTTTCTTATTTCTCTAGAAGACTTTTCTTCTTCCTTTCTTCTTCTTATCTTATTTCATACTTATCTCTTCTTTCTTTCCTTTTAATCCCTCTTCTTTTGTTTCTTTCAATTTCATCCTTATAACTTCCTCTAATAACATCAATCTTTAGTGTCTTATAACATGTCCTCATAAGTGCTTATCTCAATACGATAGAATTTCTTATCGACTTCAATTCCATGCCACAAGTTTATTCGATATCAATTATTGACTTAATTACTGAATATTCGAACTCCAAATCATTTACTCATAATAGTGGCAAACAATTCTTAAATCATCAAATTTAATTAACAACAGTAATAATATGCTTAATTTATATTAATGAACAGTAATCCTGTTTCCAGGACACGGATGTTACAGTGGTGATTCTCTATATATCTAGCAATATTTTTAGGGAGCTTAAGAAGATTTATAAGTTTTTTGAGCATCAATTTAGTAAGTCTTGTATTTAATTGTGATTATTTGAGTTAGAGTTGTTGTTGTGATTTTCGGATTCTGTTTTTCAACATGCAGCAGTCTTAGTGTTTTAGCCATAACATGAGTTTTACAACTCTGATGTGAGCATGGTTTAATTTTATGGAAACCTCAGAGAGTCCTCTACATTTCTTATGTTTTGAGTTTGGCTTAATTTTGCTGTTAAACTTATCATATTAAGCCGGACATTTTGGAGCTCATAGTGATGCTCCGTTTTGTTTTATTTTGGCCAAATGGTTTCTAAAATTCATAATTAATTTCACATATAACCAAACTGAGTGATTCTAATTGGAATTTGAAGAAGACTTAAAACCCTAGCTTTGATAGCAATTTGGGGATTTTTGGATTAGTGTGTGTAACTTTAGATTTATTTTGAATTAGGAGTATTTAGTTGCACGTTATGGTGTTTTAAGTGAATTGCTATGTTTAAGTGTTAAATTGGTATGTGATGATGTTTAGGGGCTGAAAAAGGAAGTGGGAACCCTACTCAATAGGGGGAGTTTGGCTTGGTGAAGGAGTTAAAGTTTTTAGGTAAGTTATTATTATTATAATACTTACATGTAGTGCTTTTTCAAGTAATTATAGTTATTTAACTATATTGATTTGTGTATGCCATTTATGTGGCAAGAATGATGAGTATATATATATATATATATATATATGAAAATGTTGTGATAAGGAAGCATAATGAATATATATGGAAATATTGTTGTGAGAAAATATGATATATATATGGTATATGGTTGGTTTATTTTTGGTATACTTTAGGAATACTTTTGATTTATAATTGGTTATGAATATGAGCATGTGTGGTAATGAATTGTGAACATTAGCATCTATGAGTGCAAGCCACTTGAGGTGGTATGAATTGATATACATTATTTGCAAGAAAGGTGAATTGTGATTCACTATAATAAATGGAAATGATGAGAATATGAATTGGTTGATTAAGAATGTGATATGATGAATCATGAATATTGGCACATATGTTGTGCAAGCCACTTGGTGTGGTGTAATATATATATGTTAAATTGTGATGATTTAAATTTATATATACATTGTGATATGTTGTGAGAATAATTGAAATACATGCATATGGCATGATATGAGGATTGTGAGGAAAAATGTATGAGTGTGGAGACTGAGCTGGGCAGAGAGTCTTAGAAAGTGGCCACATATGATATACAGAAATTGTGAGAAATGGAAAAACTGAGCTGGGCATATAGCTCCCCAAAATAAATGCATGAATGTGAGATCTGAGACTGAACTGGGCAGAGAGTCTCAGAAAGTGGCCACTTATGTGAAAAATGTGAAATTGTGAGGATAAAGCCTAAGTTGGCTATATGTGAGGAAAAATGTATGACAATGATTCCGGCCAGATAACTAATGTGCATGATCATGTATTGTTGTATTGTGTTTATCTATAAATATATTGAATGTGGATTTAATGTGAGATGTGAATGTGAGGATTTGTTGTGGTTTTTTAGGTTAGTTAGCCTAGCTTGAAGAGTGGCTTAGTAATAAGCTTGAAGTGTATTCCGTGTGAGCTCAGATGGGTCAAGGGCAGGCTTGGTGTCGACATCTCCATCCTCATGATCATCATCATCATATTCAAGCATTTTATTTTTAAGCAATGTATTTATTTTAATAACAAGTTATATATGTACACTAAAGTACAATGTGTATTAAACAAGAGTTTTTGGTATAAATTTATCTCTCTTTTGATAAAAAAAAATTATTTATACCACGTGTTGTTATGTCATCGGAACACTCGTATATAGTACCTGGAGGGTGCTACAATTGGTCATCTAAGACTTATGCATAAAATGTTATGCCATGAATGCATTAAGTAATCCTGTCCTAAGGGAATCTAATTCCTGCTCTGATACCACTAAATGTGACACCTAAAAACCTAACCAAACACGTGGTCATAAACAAATATGCACACGTGGCATTATCACATAATTCATATAAAGAATAAAAACAACCACACAATTAGCTTAAGAAAAACCTTCAACAAGCGAAGTACTTTCATATGTACTAAACTAATTGTATACATACATGTCCAGCATTTCATATATACTTGTAGCATTACACAAGAGTGCTAAATATAAAACTGCAATGTACGTAAAATACCAAAATGGTATGCAGGAGGAAGGTCGGGTACACCACTCACTTTGGCCCAGCTAAAGACTCGGATGCAAGCTTCAAGCCCTTAGCCTAAACAAGTCTTGAAAATATTCAATAGTAAAGGGGTGAGCTTGCAACTCAATAAGTAACTATAAATATAGTTGATCACATAAACCTATCAATAAAAGTTGATTAAAAGAAGCATATAAACACATATATAAAATACATTCTCATGATCATAATATAGTCTTTCAGTTCTCTACTTTGTCTATATATAACATTGCAACACATCCAACTACCAAAGATTTAAAATAAAGCTGTGCATAAGTGGGCTGAATTATTGTATGGTTGTGCAGGGTTGTTGCACGGTCACACAGCTTTTTAGCATGGCCACGCAAAGGGGTTATGCATGGCCGTGCGAGAATTTGGCATGGCCATTTGAAAATTTTTCTCTAGAACCGCGCGGTCGCACCTGTTTCTATACATTTCTCCTCCTGGACTTGCACGGTCGTGCCAAAAAGCTGTATGGTCGTGCAAAGGGTCCTAAATTGATACTAACTTATGCATAACCATATTTTAACACTACATGGCATGTCTAACAACCTGTACAACATTCAAAACATCACAACAAGATTCCCAAACATTCAAACAACATTGATGGTGCCTCATATACACCCAATGCATAAATGCATATTTATGCAAGTTAGTGTCCGGATAGGCCTTTCCTCATACATAACCTCACACTTAGCTTCATAGCTATATTCCACATAATTCATTTTCATTAAAATGGCCATTAGTGAAACTATCCGCCTGGATCAGTTTCACTTGAGTAGTTATTTGCCCGGCTCAGCTGGCCCATCACACATAATATTTTTATCTCACTCAAATGGCCATTAGTGAGACTATCCGCCTAACTTAGTCTCACTTAGGTAGCTATTCACCTAGCTCATCTTGCCCATCTCACAATCACACAATCCTCACTTCCTCACATATTTCACTTTCAAGTGAAATAGCACACAATCCACACAACATAATTAAAATGTCATTCATTTAATCACAACAAACCATTATTAACCATTCATTAATATACCATCATTTAATAATATCTTCATCATGATTCTAATACACAAAAAGTGGAACTTATTCCACATCACGTTCACCAATCTAAATAGACATTCAATTCCATCAATAAGGAATATACAACAATACACATAAGGAATGAGTATATGTATACAACATGTATTCATAAGTACTTACCTTCAAATACTTCTACCCCAAAAAGAGTCTTCTCGTCAATGATGAGTGCTTTCCTTTCCTTTGTCACTCCCTACACAAAATTATACATCAATACAACAAGCAACATTGAATTCCATCCTAACCTCACCAAAGTGCATAAATAGCTCAAAGTTCAACAAGACCTAAATATACACACAAGTCCAATAACTCCTAAATTACTACCAAAGCTAGGGTTATATGTCTATAATAAATTTCAATTAGAATTACTCAATTAGGACATGTGTGGAATTAATTATAAATTTTACAATCCATTCGGCCAAAACAGGAGACTTACAGGAGCAAGAAAATGTCAAGCCCTATTGACCCCATAAAATGACAGAATCAAATAAAATTCAAACATAGAAAATGTAAAGGACTCTCTGAATTTTTAGAACATTAAACTTTGCTCAAATCAGAGCTGTAAAAAGCTCAAGATATGGCACAAATAAGATGACTGAAAAACAGAGAGGCAGAGCACGAAAATGACAACCAACACAACTCAATCAATTCAATCAAAACACAATGAAAGCTTACCAAATTGATGCTTTAATTGATATAGACCTTCAAATACTATCCAAATGCTTGTAAAAATAAGAAATCCAAGCTCTTCCACTCAATCAAAATCCACTCTTCTTCTTCTGCCAATTCTCTACACTCTCCACTCACCAATACACCATATAATAATACACATAAACATAATAAAATATTAACCAATTAAAAGCCAACAAATGTTAACCCTAAAGTCCACTAATATTAAATACCCAATAACTATAACAAATGCCAATTTATCACAAAACCAACTGATATAATAATAACTAAATAAATATACACAAATATCACAAACCATCTCTACACACCCTTAATGAACTAGGACAATTACCCACAAATCCATAACTTCCTATCTTGACAAAAAGGTCCAAATTTCTCTTGCAAATATACCCCTCTCTACCAATGCACATGCCAAACTTAAATGTAACCCAAGACTCTATTCCACATGTCAAGAAACTAACATGCATGAACAGTACATCTAAAATCACGGGTGTTACGATTCAAGTTTTACAAAAAAAATTTAAGGTAAGTTTTTATATCAAACTTTTAAATTCTTGAATTTTACCAAAATTGGATGTTTTTATTGAATTTTGAGTATAAATGCATGAATTGATCAAAAATAGACCCCTGAGATGTTTAGGATTATGTTTGAACTTATTTTTGGTTGAAATCTGGTGTTTTTATGTGTTTCAGTCGAGTTTCTACGTTCTGGAATGTAGAGGCGATGCCTCAGCATGGAGGCGGTGCCTCTGTGCACAGAGAAGGCACCTCTGTTCATATAGGAGGTGCCTCTGCACCTTTGGGGGTGCCTTTATTCCCCTGGGTGCGCCTCAAAAGGATTTTGGTCTCCAAAACTCATTTTGGGGCAATTTCGGACCATTTTTTGGGTCCTATAACATGTTTTTTAGCCATAGATCAGTCTAAGTTTAGTAGAATCAAGATTTAAGCTTGTATTCTGATGATTTTATTTACGGATATTAGGATCAGATCAAGTTAGAGCCGTAGAGGCTAGATCAAGGCCAACCAACTAGGTTTCAGTTCAACAGGCTCAGGTGAGTGGATATATATATAAAACTACTTTGAAATTATATATATATATATATATATATATATATATATATAAGAATATATTTTTATGTTTTAGAAAAGGGTTTTCTATGTTTTAAATTTGATGTTTTCTTACAAATAGAATTATACATGTATTAGTTATAAAGTATGATTGTATAAGTTTCTTAGCTTTTATACTATAAATTGGGAACATATGACATATAATTATTATTGATATAGTAAAAGTTGTTTAAAGCAAGGATATGTTAATATTTTAGTACAATAATTATGTTTCAGCTTTATACAATTATCAGCTTTATGAATTATTAAGTATGTTTTAATAGCAGTTTGAGAAATGTGAATGATTTGGTTTTATGGATAAAACTGTACACTCGTATTATGTACCCAGTAGATTACACTATGATGACTGGTATTTATTCAGTAAAATTATCTAGCAACTGTCTTGGAGACAGTGCTTAGTTGTGTATATAGCCTTGAGGGCTGCAACCAGGTGGTTTAGCTCTGCGCATGCATATGACCAGCATTATTATAATAGTAAGTATATGTGCACATGGGACGCTAGGTCATCAATGCCACCCATTGTATTAGCACAATCTTTGGTTATATATTAATAAGTGTATGAGATAGCATTTTTACGTATGTAATGTTTCATTCTTAACTCGGCTTGTAAGGAAGCAAGTTACCTAAAGCATTATATTATTCCAGCTATTTCTCAGTTTATTTCAGTTGTTATGGCAACTGTTTAGCTATGATATGATGTTACTGCAGAAAGAAAAAAATCATTTTACGTGTATGTTTTACTATGATGTTTCGGACAAGAAATAAATCAGTTTATGTTAACCTTGTATTATAATTTCAACAGTTTATCGATTTCTATATTATTTACAAGGCAGTTTATGAGTATCTTGCTTTATGATATTTCAACATCTTATTATTGATTAATTTTATTATGATGTTAAAAGCAGTTTTATGGATATCTTTATAATTATATAAACAGATAGCTATTGTTTCCACTTTAATCTATGGTATTAAAAGTTTGTCCACTCACTGAGTATTTTTGTACTCACCCTCTTAGCAGAGTAGTTTCAGCGTAGCTCTTAGGATCTTTTGGTACCCATCTGTGTCTAGAAGAGGTTGATCCAATTTAGTTCAGAATATGGACTTTTGTATTATTATTAAGATCTATCTATTAATTAGGACATAGACTTGTATTATGAGAATTTAATATTGTTGTAAAAGATTCTTAGTATATATAATGACAACATAATCTTAAGTCCATCTTGATGCTTAAGGCACTAGCACCAGCTCAGCATAGCATGTCGCACCCGGTTCTATGGCTAGAGGAGCGGGTGTGATATCTGCCCCCCACTAGAACATAATAATAATATGATTGTGATAGTTAATTTGATAGTATTGATAATATATAGTTATAATCCCCAGTTCCCAGATAAAAGGAATCTGCCAAAAAAAAAAATGATAGTGAATAAATAAATCATATATATGTTACCCAATTATCTGATTTCAAGTTTACCTTGACTGAAATGCACCTTCAATTACACCACCAGTTCTTATGAAATTTATATGTTCATCGTCTTGCAATTTGTCGATCATTTCAACAATAATCAGTTTCTTATGATCTAAAGACTTCTTATTAATAGATTCAATTTTTGCTTCCAGTTTGGTTGGTAAGTTGACCAATATTTTTCAACCACATTGTGATCTTCCATAATTTCACTATAGAGTCCCATGTTCACCAAATTCTTTCATTTTCTTTAAAGTTTTCTTTCAATTTATCCTATATTACTTGGCTTATTTTCGATCATCAACAATAGTCAAATTCTTGAGATCACATGACTCCTCAATAGCTACACTTTTTAGTACAAAATTGAGCTACTTAACAACTTTTTAACAGCTTGTTGATCTTCTTTCTATAACCTGCTTCACAACTCTTTGACAATTTCATTCTTTCATTTCCTTCAAAACTTTCTTTTAGTTTTATTCCATATCTACTAGGCTGTTTCGAGATTCATAATACTTATAAATTTTAGATTCCTAACAATATAGAGAACTATAGAAAAATCTTATTATATATATACCTTAGAGAGAGTACATACATAGTTCAGGAAGTCAGTGATCACATCCATGCTTCCTAATTACTAGATGCACACAAATATTATAAAAAAGTTTCAATTCTAATAAAAATATTAAAAAAAAAAATTTTCATTCAAATGGTTGAGAGAATTTACTCCTACAAAAAATTTTATAAATGTATAACCAGACCAACAAGAGTGGTGTGCCCTTAAGGTCACCCACAAAGAAACTTTCATTCAAATATAGTTCTTACATGTAGACATTCAAGTTCAAGCAAGTTCGGAACTACTTGCTTGAGACTTTAACCAGTCAGTGAAATTCTTTAGATTCTTGCTAGAATACCCACTTTCTCCAGCATTTTTCATAGCTATTTCCTTCAGTTCCAAAGCTCTCATCTTCAACTTTTCATCATTAAAAACTTGCTCTACCCTGCTCTTAATTTCTTCTCGAGTAATAATCCCATTTTCATCAGGATTGAACTTCAATCCCACCTTCCAAATATCACAAATATAGCTCTCATTAACGAACTGATCACCGAAACATGACCAACACAAGAAAGGTACACCATTACCCACACCTTCCATGGTGGAGTTCCAGCCACAATGACTCAAGAAGCAGGCAATTGAAGGGTGACTCAGAACCTTCTGCTGAGGTGCCCATTGAGCCATCCGCCCTCTCCCCGCTATTCTTTCCTGAAATCCTTCAGGAAAGACATTAGTTTCATTGGTAATATCAGGCCTCACAACCCACAAGAATGGCTTAGATGATATTTCAAGCCCCAGTGCTAATTCTTGCAATTGATTTTTTTCAAAAACAGACAAGCTACCAAATGCAACATAAAGCACTGACTTTGGCAACTGTTGATCTAGCCACTGTAAACAGGATGAATCTCCAGGCCAGAAATGTCCTGCTGAGTGTCCGAGTCTATTGCTTGCCAGAAGTGGCCCTATTGGTAGATTGTTTGGGGAGAAGTCGAATGCACCAGGCTCAAGATCATAAGCCGAATTACAAACCATCCAATCTGCCATTTTTGCAGAATTTATGCTTTTAAACAAAACCTGAAACATAAGTTTGCTTGAAGTTGAGTCACCTGTACACCAGAAGAATTTTTCAGTGTTCATGACAGGCATTGTCGGACTTGGAGCCAGTTGGATCATCTGTTTCTTCAGAACATGTCCTTAAAAAACAATGAAAATTAACATCAGATCAGTATTTATTTATTTTTTTTTTTTTGTCTTACTTCAAAAATAAAACGTGCAAAAAATTTATAATGAGCGGAAATCTTTAAAATGTTACTCAGGTTATTGAAGAATCTCACCATCATTGTCAACGATTCCATCATCAATTAACTTTTGGAAACTCAGAATCAAGTCCAATGTAGCCACTGCTGCACACCAAAAGGCTGCTCGTTTAATTTTCTTCTTCTCTGCCACATCAAAAGCCAATCCAATAGATGCATCAGCGATTACACAAGTAATCTTTTCATCTTCTGATGCATTAGAATTGATCCTGTCAATGAGCTCCTCAAGCTTTCCAGGCATGACCTGAGAAAATGATTCTGATAACTTCCCAAGCTCTTTCCTATCTTCCCAAAGCTCCAATCCATCTGGGATTGATTCTAAACTAATATGATCATCATCAAGACAATCTTTCTCTGCCAATAATGCATCCATGATCCTCCTATGATTATAATCTGTGTTAACAAATGTGACCTTGAATCCTTGTTTGGCTAAGCACTGTGAAAGTTCCATCAGTGGAATCACATGGCCTTGTGCTGGATAAGGTATGGCTAGAATATGCGGGTTGCCCATTTTTTTTCTTGCTATTGTTCAGTGTAATTTGCAGCTCATCTATCATAAGTCCTTGTACTGGATGAGGCATGATTTGTACTTTACATATATGTGGCCTATATCTTTCCCTTATCTTCTATGCCTTTTAAATAGTTTTGATTCGACTTTTCTTCTAAGTTTCAATCAATCAAATTTCTCAAGCAAATACAAAAAAAAGGGACCAATCCTTGGGCTTTTTCTCATTTTAGGTTAAAAAAAGAAAAGATTTTTCCATTTTTGGGTGAAAATTTTATTTTTTTTATAAAAAAAACACAAAACAAAAGCATTCCACCAGTTGTACTGGCGGAAATGCAAATGGATAAAGTCCCTCACTGCATTCTGCCAGTTTAACTGGCGGAATGCATAATTTAATTAAAAAAAATTAAAAAGCCTTTCTGCCACTTAAAATGGTGGAAAGGCTTTAAGTTAAAAAAAAACAGCCTGCTTTTGCAGAACCGAACTGACAGGTTCGGTTCGATTACATATATATTCGGTTTAATTATCAGTTTTAGATATTAAAAATTTCGGTTAATCAGTTCAGTTTTGGTTTTAAGTTTGAAAAATCCTAAAAAACTGAACCAACCAAAATACAAATATATATATTATAAAATACCTAATAAATATATTAATTTAGAAAAATTATACATAAATATTAAAATTATAAATAAAAAATATTTTTAATTATATAATTGAAGAATATACATTAAAAATTATAAAATAAATATATAAAAAATAAATTAGTGAACCGAAAACAGACCGAACTGAATCAAATCGAGTTGGTTCAATTAAGCTTGGTTTTAGTGAACTAAAAAAAAAGACATTCTAAGTGGCGGAATGGCTTTATATATTCAAAGTTCAATTAAAAAAAAAAAAAACTTGAAGTGGCGGAATGGATAAAAAGCCAACTATTACATTCCGCCACTTGAGGTGGCAAAATGTCATTCCGCCACTCAAAATGGCATAATGAGCATTCCGCCACTTTATGCCACTTTGAGTGGCGGAAATGTTTGATAATAGCCACGTAGGATTTTTTTTACCATAAACTGGTAATATCTTTCCAAATCACCATAAAATTGAAATTTTACAAAAATATACCATAAATTGGTAATATATTTTTCTTTTTATCACAAATTGACAAAAAAAACCCCAATCCTTTCCCTAGTCATTTTCTCAGTACGTTGAATAGTTTTAGATTAGATTAGTCAAATAATGCTTCAGGTTCAAGATTATATGCTGAGGTGAAAATGTATGCCAGTTCCATAGAATTGTTAGTTTTAACCAGAACATCGAATTTGATTTTCTAGGTAGGCATTTTTTGGAGCAAACTAAATCATATGCTTCTTTTACTATTCCTCAAAAACATAATAACGCTTTCATAGAAAAGTGGCTACTAAACCACCTTTTTGCTGACAAATAAATTTCTTTCAATGATTTAGTATGGGTAAAGCATACTTTAATTTGCAGCCAACAACAATTATTAAAAAGTTTAATATATAATGGAGGATCCCACCATCATTCTCTATAATTCCATAATCAATTAGCACTATTTTTTCTGGATGTTGCTAATGAGTAGGAGCATGGAAAAATGAAGATGACATGGTGTAAAAGTTATACATGTGGTAAAAGTAAATGTGAAAGCAGTAAATTCTTTAACTTCATTCAAAACGTCAATTGCTTTACTTTGTCGTTTAACGATTGATATTTGTTATCCTTTTCTTTTTCCATGTACAAAACGATAGGTGTATGAAAGCGATAACCTGAGAGGCAGAGACTAGTCCACTTCCATTTTCGTGCACGTATCGTTGGAAAATTATTTTTGTGGCAAATAATGATTAAAAAAAAAATCAAAAGCAAAACACGCAAATTAATTGGAGAAGAAATTATGCTGGTGAAATTGCATGCTTTCAGTTATATTAATATATCAATTTGATGATACGGTCGTATAATGTATCAATCAATGATGTAGCAATGTGGATGTTATGGCATAATAATAATAATAACAATATAATTTTGTAAAGTTATAGTACAAAATTAATTATAAAATGGTACAATATAAAAATAATACATTAATAAATTTTATATCTGGGTCCGCATGTGTAGGAGTATAACAAAATAATAATAAAAGTACATGTGGTATTTTTTTTTTTTTGGATAATTTTAAGTTCTGAGAGCTCCTGGGAGAGTCGGGTGAAAAGGGAGGTAAAACTCCCACCCTGCTACCTGAATTTTCGGTGTTTAACCGACACGAATAGAATATGACTTACAATTATTTCCGATGTTAAGACCCTACATAAACAGAGTATAGGGATTGGTTCTACTTTTGAAAGTGGTGGTGGAGGGGGAGCCGAACCTCCCCCAAGCAAGCAAGGAAGCTTGCTTCCCACTGAGGGTTGGCCCAGTGGGCACATGTGGTACTCATTAATGAGGCACGAGTGATCAACATGGTAAAATGGAGATGACATGTGGCAACAATATCCAAGTGGTAGAATACTAGTAGTATTTAACTGTGTTGAAACATGAAGCCAAGTATTTAAATGAGATGACATGGTACAAAAGTAGTGCAGGTGGTCATTTACTCTATAGATGATGATAATAGGTGCATTACGGTCTGCTCTATAAAATAGAAGAACAAAAATAGAAATATAAGAGTAATTATATAAGTTATTTTAAGAAATATGAATAGTATGGTAACTCATCAGATAAAAATAAAAATTTATTTTTAAAAATTATTTATTTACCTTATTAGTAAAGATATTTAAATAAGTGAAAGATTATTTAAAAATTTTTATATTAAGGAATAATACTATTTATGTCGTTTATCCAAGTATAATTTATCGCACCGGACAACAAATTATGAATATTTCTTGGTGGGACATTAATCATTAGCTTACTTTATATACCGAAGTCAAACGCATGCATGATCATGTAAATTTAATATATGTTTAAAATGTGATTTTGTATTTAATTTATGTTTAATGGTGTTATTTTTATGTGTATATTAGTTTAATTTATGTGTTTGTTGCATTTCAGGGTATTAAAGACATAAATCAAGGAAATAGGGACCTAGAAGTGAAAAAGGGCAAGGACTTAAAGTGAAATTGGCAGTCCAAAGTGAGACACGCCCATGTATAGCATCCACACGGCCATGTACAAGTACACGCCCAAATACACGGCCATGTCTCAAGGCAGTGTCTCAGAAGAGCAAAGAACATGGGCTCGGGACACGCCCGTGTTCTGCTATGTGAACATTGAACTGAAAGTCATACATGGCTGCAACAAGGAGACACGCCCGTGTAGATGTATACATGCCCATGTGTTGTCAATTTTGTTAACTTTTATGTCAATTTTGTCAACTTGGTGAATTATTGGAGCTTTGGGCGGGAAAGAACAAGAAGAAAAAAGGACATGGGCGCCAAAAAGAGACATAGACGAGCTGGAACAGAAGAGAAAAAAAAAGAGAATAAGGAGACTAAGGAGGAGTAGAGGAAGAAAGGAGATTAACACAAAATCAAGAGCACTTAAGCTTTCTTAACTCTTTTTCCTTCTTTATTTCTTTAAGTTCTTCAAGTTTGTAATGTATTTCCAGTTTAAACACATTGTTTGTAACATTATGTCTAAGTAAGTTATACTTGGTTGGGAATTTGTGGATCTTGGTTGTATTTAACATGTTGAGTTAATATATTTATCTTCATACATTTTGCATAAAATGTTCATTGTGCTCGATTATTATTTATGAATTGATCACCCATGAATAGTATGTTAGTTAAGATTAGACATTGAGAAATGCTAATTTTAATGGATCTATGAACATTTGTTGGATGATTTGTTAACTAGAGATAGCTCAAATTTAATCCAATTCTATTTGGATGTGATTTATGATTTATTCTTTGCATTTATCTTGGATTTTGATATAATGAGAGTTAATTAAAATCCATTTAATTTGTAAAGATAAATTAGTTGATTTTTACTTGAGAGAGACTAATCACAATGTAGGAAATTCAGGATTTTCAATTGTATCTAATTAATTGTTGCTCAACTGTTAGAGAAGACCAAGTGAAATAAATTTCCAACCATCCTCATTACCATTATTTACTTTAATTTTCTTAAATGAATTCTTGTAGCCAATAGTTTTTAATTAATTGTCCCATAGTTTAATCAACCATTGTTAATCCTTAAACAAGTTAAAATTGGAATTAATAGTTGGATAATCATTTTAATCCTCGTAGGAACGATACTTTCTTACTCTATATTACTTATTGAAACCGTATACTTGCGGGAGCCGATCAAGTTTTTGGCGCCGTTGCTGGGGATTAAAATTTGTTTAACAACATAATTAGTTCTATTTTTCTTGATTTAAGTTTTTTTTATTTTTGGTATTTAATTTTTGTTTTTAATTACTGCAGAAATTTATTGTGGTGTATGCATAACACCCGAAGAACGAGAACAGACCCTCTCACTTTTATTCCGAAACTCATAAGGTTTGAAAGGGAGAACAGAAGGCAATTTCTAGAAGAACAAAACACCATGGCGGAGCAACCAAGAGAAGAACAAAGAACTCTACTTGATTTTGCTATGTCGGGTTTGGATGGCGCAAGAAAGAGCATTGCAAGGCCAACAATTAATGCTAACAACTTTGAAATTAAACCAGCATTAATTCAGATGATCCAAACTAGTATGCAGTTCTATGGGTTGCCGAATGAGGATCCTAATGTTCACATTGCAAATTTCTTAAAAATTTATGATACATTCAAGTACAACGGGGTGTCGGATGATGCAATTCGACTAAGGCTCTTCCCATTCACTTTGAAGGACAGAGCTAAAGCGTGGTTAAACTCTCAACCCCCTGCTTCCATCACAACTTGGGATCTTTTGGCAAGAGCATTCTTAGCTAAATATTTTCCACCTGCCAAAGCCGTCAGAATTATGAAGGACATCACTTCCTTCCAGCAGTATGAAAATGAGTCAATGTATGAAGCTTGGGAAAGATTTAAAGAACTTCAAAGAAGCTGTCCTCATCATGGGTTGCCAAGAGATGTGTTGATCAAAACTTTCTATAATGGTGTTACCCGATCCACAAGAGACACAATAGATGTAGTAGCTGGAGGTTCTTTGATGTGGAAAATAGTTGAGGCTGCATTTGAACTTCTGGAAGAGATGGCAAATAACAATTGTCTTTGGCCATCAGAGCGTCAAAATCTACCAAGGCAAGGAGGAAAAATTGGGGTAAACACAATAACTTCACTTCAAGCCCAGATTGTAGCACTTTCCAAACAGTTGGGAGATCTTAATACGAGAAATGTGTCAGCTGCATCAAATTCTCAGCTACCATATGACAGTTGCAATATGGTGGGTCATTCAACAGGTGAATGTAGATGTGGCAACAATATTGGGTATGGAGAGGCAACTCTTGAGCAAATCAGTTATGTTGGCAATCAATTTTAGGGGAGATAAGGCAACAACCCATACTCTAACACCTATAATTCGGGTTGGAGAAATCACCTGAATTTTTCTTGGAACAACAACAACAACAACATGGGCACCCAAGGGTTTCAGAATAACATGCCAAGACAAGCACCTCCGGGTTTTCAGTAAAATCAGCAAGTTTCACACCCACCTTAGCAGGATAGGTTGGCGTCGATGGAAAGCAAGCTAGACAAATTTTTGATGCTGTCATAATGAAAATGGGCCAGTAAGATGAGAACTAGAAGAGGATGGAAGCTAAGTTCGATCAAATTCCCAAGAACCATTCTTCATCCATTCACAATATTAAGGTACAGATGGGTCGAATTGCAAATGCGGTAACACAAAGAAATTAAGGGAATCTTCTAAGCAACACCAAACCAAATCCAAGGGAGCAGCTGAAAGCATTCTCATTGAGAAGTGGCAAGGAAATTCAATCAGGTAGTGCACAGGGTAAGAAAGCTGTGGAGACGCAAGAACAAAAATCTCAAGATGGTGATAATGAGTCTAAGGAAGGCAAGGAAAAGCAAGCAAATGATGTTGTTCAAAAAGATCCAATGCTAGAGTTTAACATACATAAATATGAGACAAGGGTGCCTTTTCCACAAAGACTAAAGAAATCCAATGATCATGAGAGGTTTGCCAAATTTTTGAATACCTTTAAGAAACTTGAACTTAACATTCCTTTTGCTGAAGCTCTTGCAGAAATGCCAATATACGCCAAGTATCTCAAGGATATCATCACTAACAATAGGCGATAGGATGACAATCGGACAGTCGAGATAACAGCAACTTGCAGCTCCATCATCACCCGAAAGATTCCCACCAAATTAAAAGATCCAGGGAGTTTTACTTTATCTTGTCTAGTTGGTGCCCAAGAATTTCCTAAGTGTTTATGTGATTTAGGTGCAAGTATTAATCTTATGCCTTTTTCTCTTTTCAGGAAATTACAACTTGGTGAGTTGACTCCTACCAACATGACCTTACAACTTGTGGATCACTCTACAAAGAAATCACATGGAATTATTGAAGATGTTTTGGTCAAAGTGGACAAATTTATTTTTTCAGTGGATTTTGTAGTTTTGGATTTTGAAGAAGATAGCAAGTGTCCTCTAATTCTTAGAAGACCCTTTCTAAATACTAGGAGAGCCATTATAGATTTATATGAAGGGAAAATTAATTTGAGAGTTGGGAGTTTGTGATGCCTCGATTGATGAAGCACCGGTTAGATGAGAAATCTTGCATGAGAATGGAGATTGTGGATAAGTGTGTAGGGGAAGTGAATTTAAGTGAGGAAGTTCTAGAAAAAAATTTAAAATGTGAAGTAGATGGTGAATCCTCACAAGAAGCCAGTTTTGTTAAACCCGAGATTCTAGTGCGAAGTGACAACCCTACTCCTCCATCTGTTGTTCAGCCACCCAAACTTGAGCTTAAAATATTACCTACTCATTTAAGATACACCTTTGTGGGGGAGGGAAACACTTTACCCATCATCATTTCTAACAAACTTTCCATTGACCAAGAGAAGAGGGCGTGTGAAATTATGAGAAATAGGGTGAAATCTATGGGATGGCAGCTTTCGGATACTAAAGGGATTAGCCCTTCTGTTGTGATGTATAGAATCCACATGGAAGAAGGCCGTAGAGCAGTTACAGAAAGACAAAGACGCTTGAATCCAAATATGAAAGAGGTGGTCAAGAAAGAGGTCGTCAAGTTGTTGGACGCAGGCATTATCTACCCATTTTCTAATAGTGAGTGGGTAAGCCCAGTGCAGTGCGTTCCAAAAAAAAGTGAAATGACCGTTATGGAAAATAAAGCAGGCGAGCTTATTTCCAAGAGGATGGCTGATGGGTGGAGAGTATGTATTCACTATCGGAAGTTGAACTCCGCCACAAGGAAGGACCATTTTCCTCTCCCATTTATTGATCAAATGTTGGAGAGAATTGCAAGGTATGCATACTACTATTTTCTACATGGAGTAGTTTACTCGTCTTATTTTGCGAGTATAAGGACTCGTATTTATTGTTACGAGTGTAGTTTACTCATTTTATTTGGGAGCATAAGGACTCGTCTTTATTGTTACGAGTGTAGTTACTCATTTTATTTGTGAGTATAAGGACTCGTCTTTATTATTACGAATGTAGTTCACTCATTTTGTTTGCGAGCATAAGGACTCGTCTTTATCGTAGTTACTCCTGAGTATCGAAGTTCTTTTATTTCTTTTTGAGAATGTTGGGATGGTATTTCCCTTTTACAGTTCTATAGATGCTTACTGGTAATATTTCCGTAAGCTTTCTATATTCCAATATCTTAGGATGGTATTTCCCTTCGAGTCTTCTAGTCTATACGCTCCTTTTTCAGTTGTTCCTGCGTTGCCTTTCCCTATTTCTGCTTTTCACAGGACAAGGTCTCCTATTTTGAAAGTCCTTGTCCGTACTCTTTTGTTGAAATAGCAGGTGACTTGTTGTCGTCTAGCTTCTGTTATAGCTGCAGCCTGTTCTCTTCTTTCTTCGAGCATATCTAATGATATTCTGCAATCTTTTGTATTCTCTGTTTCTTTTAAGTCTTTATCGACTCTAAATGAAGGAGAGCCTATTTTAACAGGGATTACTGCATCCATCCCATAAGCTAATCAAAAGGGTGATTCTCCTGTTCCACTTCTTGGAGTGGTGCGGTATGCCTAAATGACATTGTATAGTTCATCTGCCTAATCTCCTTTCTTATTATCAGGACGCTTTTTGATGCCTTGTAAAATGGTTCGATTGGAGACCTCCGTTTGTCCGTTAGTTTGCGGATGGGCTACGGAAGTGAACCGCAGCTTTATTCTGAGTTCAGAACAAAATTGTTTGAATTTTAAGTTGTCGAACTGTTTTCCATTATCTATAATGAGTGTGTTTTGGATTCCGAATCTGCATATTATTTCCTTATAGAAATTATTACGAATTTTTATTTCTGTTATCATTGGCACTGCCTCAACTTCAATCCATTTTGTGAAGTGATCAATTGCAACTATTATGAATTTTTTCTGTCCCGAAGCCATTGGGAAAGGTCCCAGAATGTCCATTCCCCATATTGCGAAGGGCCATGGACTTCCGATGGGGTTCTGGATTTGGGATGGAGTGTGTACCAGCTGTGAAAATCTTTGACATTTATCATAACTTTGTGCCAACTTTTGTGCATCCTAGGACATTGTAGGCCAGTAATATCTTTGTAACAGGGCTTTTTTAACTAAAGTAGCCTTAGCCTTATGGGCTTCGCATATTCCTTCGTGTATTTCTTGAAGGATGTAATTTCCTTCTTCAGTTGAAACACACTTGCTCCATGGATGGCTAAATGATCTTATGTATAGATTTCCATTCTGGAGTGAGTATTGAGCGGCTTGTATTCGAATTTTCTTTGCCTTGTTCCTGTCATCAGGGAGCTTTCCTGTTTCAAGATATTCAGCAATAGGTTTTATCCATTCGGCTATTTCGGACGTGGTTAGAACTTCATTATCCTCCGTGGATGGCTTAGTGATTTCTTCTTTGAGGAGGAGGTGCTGGAACATTGGTCCATTTTCTGCTGCTGATTTAGCTATGCTATTAGCTTTATTTTCTGCTCTTGGGATTTGGATAATTGTCCATTGTGTACCATTTTCTGTAATCCTGCGTAGGAGTGACTGAGCTTTATCCGCATATTTGATCATATTCGAATCTTTCGTCTCGTATGCCCTTTTTAGCTGGTTTACTACAAGTTGTGAATCGTAAAGTATTTGGAGGCTATCTGCTCGCACCTCATATACCAGTTTTAAGCCAGTGACTAGGGCTTCGTATTCTGCCGCATTGTTTGTGGCAGCGTATGCTATTCTGACAGCATATTCGATTTTATTTTTTTCGGGCCTATTAGGATTATTCTGGCGCCTGAACCTTGTTTGCTTGATGCCCCATCGATATACATTCACCACAGGTTCTTCTCATTGCTGAGTTCCGTAACTTCAGTCATTTCCTATATGAAATCCGATAATATTTGTGCCTTGATTGCTGTTCGAGGCTCGTATGATATGTCATGTTCTCCCAATTATACTGACCATTGGACGAGTCTCCCGAATATTTTCGGTCTTTGTAAAATTTTTCTTAACGGTTGATTCGTTTGTACCACTATTTTGTGAGCTTGAAAATAGTGTCGAAGTTTCCTAGCTATATGTGCTAGGGCTAATACTAATTTATCCGTCTTTGGATAACAGATTTCTGCTCCCCTGAGGACCTTGCTTACATAATAAATGGAGTTTTGTTCTCCTTGATCCTCTCGGATAAGTACCGATGCTAGAAATTCATTTCCCACTGAGATATAGGTATAATGTTTCTCCTGGTGTTAGTCTACTCAACAGAGGTGGAGATGTTAGGAATTTTTTAATATCTTCGAATGCTTTTTGACAGTCAGCATTCCATTCAAATTTCTTGACATTCTTCATTGCCTTGAAGAAAGGGAGGCATTTTTTTTGCTGAGCATGACATGAATCTTCCGAGCGCAGTGATTTGTCCGTTTAATTTTTGTAGTTCGTTCAGTGTTGTTGGAGGCTTCATATTAATGATCGCTTCCATTTTTTTCAGATTGGCTTCGATTCCTCTCTGTGAGATTATGAAACCTAGGAACTTTCCTGCTTTCACCCCGAATACACATTTGTCTGGATTGAGCTTAACTTTGTATTCATCTAGTGTGTCTAGGACTCGTTCTAAGTCTGTAGAATGGTCCTCTTCTGTTCGGCTCTTGACGATTAGGTCATCTACATATACTTCAATGGTTTTTTTGATTTTTTCTTTGAAAATAAAGTTCATGAACCTTTAATACGTAGCTCTTGCGTTCTTGAGTCCAAAGAGCATAACGTTATAACAGTACAACCTTTGGTGAGTTATGAATGATATTTTTTCTTGATCCTCTCGCTTCATAGGGATCTGGTGATATCCTTGGGTAGCGTCCACGAAGCTATACATTCTATGGCATGCTGTTGAGTCAACCAATTAGTCAATGGTTGGTAAAGGATAACTATCATTGGGGCATGCTTTGTTTAGATCTGTGTAATCTACGCACATCCTATATTTTTTGTTTGGTTTTCGGACGAGTACGACATTTGCTAGCCATTCAGGATGCGTAACTTCTCGAATAAATCCTGCTTCTATGAGCTTCGTTGTTTCGGATGCTATAATCTTTTGCCTTTCTATTGTAAAATTGCGCTTCTTCTGTATCACCGATTTTATTGAGGGGTTAATGTTCAGGCTGTGAGCCACTACTGTTGAATCAATCCCTTCTATTTCCGATGCTTTTGTGGAAAAAGTGCCCGAGTGGTTTTGCAGTACTCGTTCCAATTTTCCTTTTGCTTGCTCTGGTATCTCACCGCCAATTTTTATAATTGTGCTGTTTGTCAACTTTATTTCTTTCAGTTCTTCTACCGGTTCTGGCTTTACTCCTTGCTTTTCAATTTCCATGTTGGATTCAATTGGAAAGGCTTCCATCTCATCCTTTGTGGCCAATTGATAGCACTGTTTGGCTATTTCCTGGTCTCCTTTTATCATAATGACTGGCCCATAAAATGGAATTTTCATTATCAAGTATCTGATACTTATTACGGTATTAGTTTCCCATAAGATTGGTCTTCCAATGACTCCATTGGTCTTCTTAATTCCATGTTTAATTCGACACTTCCCATTGGTCTATGGTTCCTTTACAAAAGCTGGTTATGAGATTTGTTATGGGTTTCAGTTCTACTGATGAACCCCCCCATTGCTCGAAAGGCATCCCAAGTTAAAATATTAACTGCGCTTCTATTATCTACGAGCATCCTCCTTACAAGGTAATTTTTTATGTAAGTGTTAATGACTAGCGTGTCATTGTGAGGTTGCTTAACATGCAATCCGTCTTCTGGGGTGATCGTGATCATTGGTATGGAGGAACTGGTTCGTGCCGTGTATACCTCTTTTCGTGGTCTTTTCCTGTTTCCAGATGATGATTTGCCACCTATGATCATGTTTATGACTCCCGACACATCTCTGCGAGTCTTCTTTGTGTCTTCCTGATGCTCAGGGTGTATTTCTGAACTTCTAGTACATTTTCGGTAGTCTTCTGTGAACTTTCTCAAAGAACCTGCTTTGACCAATCGTTCTATCTCTATTTTGAGGTCACGACATTCGTCTGTGTTATGGCCATGGTCCCGATGGTATATGCAATATCAATTTTTATCTCTTTTTGCTCCATAGAGTGGATTAAGCTTTCGCGGGATTGGTATGTCTATACCGTTTTGCTTGATCCATATTAGTATTTCTGATCTTAGAACGTTAAGAGGAGCGTATGTCTTATCGTCACTCCTCTATTTGTTGGAACCATATTCCTTTTTTGATTCTTTTTTCTCCTCTTTTTTTTTGGACCCCTTTCGTCGTCTCTCTTTCGCATATCTCTTCTGTCTTCATCTAAATCAATTAGCTTAGTTGCGATTGCCATTGCTTCCGAAAAAGTTTGGAGTTTTTTGGTTGTTATCTTATCCCAAAGCTTCCTCAGCTTAGTTCCAAATTTTAAAGCGTCTACAGCTGATTCGTTGCTCAAATGCTCAATCTACATGGCAATTTTGTTAAATATGTCAAGATAGCTTCGAAGTGTTTCGTTATCATCTTGTTTACAGAGTCGTAAATCGTTGATTCTTTTCTTTGGCAGGATATTGGTAATGAATCGAGTTCTGAATTGCTCGATTAACTCTTCGAAAGTGGATATAGAATCTTTCGGCAATCAATGAAACCATCTCTGAGTTGTGTTTGTCAGAGTTGTGGGGAAGACTCGACACATGATCGCATCATTGACATTCTACAGCATCATCTTTGTGCGGAACATCGAAACGTGCGCGACAGGGTCACCTGTTCCATTATAGTGATCTAGCGATGGGACTTTGAACTTTGTCGGTATTAAGGTCGCCATTGTGCTGTAAACGAATGGAGTGCTTCCATCTAGTATGCATTCCTTTATCTCATCAAGTCCTATGCGAGCCTTGTGTAATGCTTCTCGTAACTGGCGATTGAAGTCAGCTCTCCTAGAAAAATCGAATTCTGATTCCTGTTCAGAATTGGATTCCTGTCGTCTATTTCTATTATCCCACGGTTCATTTCGTTCAGCTTGGAGCGGCAATCGATTGTTATTGTTTACTCTTATTACTGGAACTGATCTAGGGGTAGATGTTCCAGTGGCCAGTTCGTCGTTTGGTCCTTGAGAAAAAAGTGAAATTTACTGTTGTACAAACTGAAGCTGAGCGTTGAGGCTCTGCATTATTTGTTCTTTAGCTAATGGAGGTAAATTGTACGGGATAGGAGTTTGACTTGTTCCGCCCATGTTAAGTGGAGTTGAAAATTTTGAGGAGTTTGGAAAAAGGATGGTTGGATTTGATCTTGACATATGCTGGAAATGAGCATAATATGGCGGAGATATGCCATATGTTATTTCTAGTTGAGTGGTGATTGTTAATGGCAATGATTCCAATCCAAGAAATTGTGAGTAATTACCTTAAAAAGTTGTCGGGTGTGCTTGATTGACGACCAATGAGGTAGTAGATGCTCCACTTTAGCCAGATGCTCCACTTTAGCCAGATGCAAGATCTGGCATGTTTGCCGTGAATTAGCGTAAAAGACTTTGATGAATGTGGTTTGGAAAACAAATATAGTTTCCCACAGACGACGCCAATTGATGAATGTCAACTTCCTCCAAACCTACAAACACAAAAGAAAACCTTGGATGAGTCTAGTATCTCTGATCCGTAGGTTCTCCGATGTTTAAGTTAGAGAAAGTTTATTCAAGATGATCTAATAATGAAAGATATGAGCCTATATATAGGCATAAGAGGGACATACCTAGTCCTATTTGAATTAGTATCATGATAGTCCTAATTCCTTACTAATTAGGTTTCTTTAGCCTTGTTGATTAAAGTTCTTTCAGGACTTGGATTCGTAGATATAGGAACATGATAATTCTCGTATTTATCAGAAGTCAATTCTAGACCCAGTATTTTCGAAATCAGAAAATAACCGAGTAACAATTGATCAGTAGGATCGAACTTGTAGTCAGCTAAATTAATAGGGGCAGGAGTTATAGTCCTCAGTGGGGCGTGGGGCTGCTTCTTAACAACTTTACAACTTTGCAGAGAAGAAATAGCTAAAAATCTTGAGAAATTAATTCATATAAAATAAATAAAGTTAGCATTGCAAAAGAATTAATTAAATAAGCAAATCAAGCATCACCCTTTTCCAAGCAATGGGATCATTTCTTAAATGTGCAACAACAGTTGGATCAATTCTGAATTCTTGAATACTCCAGTAGGTGAGGGCCCAGAGTAAAAATCCAATGTACGTGAAAAACCTCAATAATTAATGTAAAAAATGAAGCAACATCAATGGTAGCTAACATCAATAATTAATGTAAAAATGAAGCAACAGAAATTAAAGAAGAAGGAGAAGTTACAGAAAGGAAGGTCTTGAGGCCGGCGAGAGAAAACATCAATGGTGATGATTGGCATTTCGTCACCAATTATCTGACTCTTGAGGTAATAATCCACAAGCACATCATCAGGAGGAGTAGACAACTGCTTCTTACGCTCCATTTCACCTCCTTCCGCCTTTGTCTGATGATTCTATTGTATGTTGTTCTCCATGGATTATATAGAGAGAGAGAGAGCTCGCTAGAGCTACCCACTGGTCCTGCAATGAACTCGGTGAATGATGCTGGTACGACGGTAAAAAAGTAAAAATTCTTTTTAACTGCTGGGAAATTAAATTTTTACAAATATATATATATATGTAGAAAACTACGTCGTTCAATGGGGATTGATTCTAACAGAATTTTGCTGTTGTTATTGCGCTAATGTTGCACATGTAAAATCACATGGGACTGACTTTAAATAAGATTTTATTTTCACTTTACATATAATTTTTACAAAAAAATAATAATAATAAAGTAACAATCAAAACATTATGGTTGTCTATCATTTGATCACTCATAAGCATTTAATTTCCCAAAATCTCACATTAATTTGATGGTTTAAACCTCACAACACAACCCATTATAACAATGTTTTGATACCATTTGAAACTATACACATAAATAGTGAAATTAAGGAGCTAATAGCTGAAAATTTTGAAACTTAACTTTTATCTCTCCCTCTCTCAATTAACTTTCATATATAGGACAATAATGCATATCCTAACTTGAGATAAAAATAATATTATCACAAAAAGTAATATAAGAATTTTTATTTTTAAATTACCATTATAATTTCTGATTATACAAGAAACATAAAAAAAAAAATGTACAACTTTTTTTAAAATTTATCGTGACCTATGACACATTATAGCGTCTCCGATATAAGAGGGAGTGCATAGCTCAAAAAGCCAATGATTACATCTATGCTTTCTGATTCATGTAATTAGGAAGCCATTCCAAAAAAAAAAAAAAAAATCACATGTAAACAATTAAATTATTATTTTTTGCACATAGATTTCTAGCACTGAGTGACTGGTAAAGACACACAAAAATGCAAAATACATGAGCTCTAAAATATTTTAGAAAATTCTCAATTTAACAAATTATAAAATAAAAAATTATACTAACCTCGCAAATGTGTCTAGATCATGATTAAATGAATAAAATGTAACAGTTATAGGTATAATATTTAAAATATTAACTTTATTTAGTAAATGAAAGTTAATGTATAAACAATAACTGTGAAATTTTTTTAAGAAAAAAAAATTAGTAAATCTAATTTAACCGAAAACATTTACTTTTTTCTTTAACATATCAGTTACAATATTCCCGAAATATGGAGGCCAAAAAAACAAAAATATATATATATATATATGATTTTGAATCTTAAAAAAACAAAATTCTCTGAAAAGTACTAACTCAATATAAAAAAAAAAAAAAAAAAACATTATGAAAAGATATAGGCAGATACCAAGGATTCGAAAGAAGGATAACGTATACTCCAGTCAAACGCATGCATAGAGTCTACCAAAATATAGCCATACTGGTCTTTTGTTTAAAAGCACCACAGAACCTACCACAAAAACGTATATAATCTCCACAAGCGCATGCACATACACTTGCTAATATTCTTCAAAAAGATAG
>CATIWO010368353.1:0-12767 GCA_949673435.1 Macaranga tanarius | reverse complement strand
CTAACATAATCACAATAAGCACATGGTCAATTTAGAATAAGAACCCTAGAAAAGATCTAGCTACTCATGATAAAGGGAAAAGAAAACAAACAAGAAATGAAAATAATTCTGAACATTATAATAAATAAAAGAGAGTGATACAAGAAAAACCCCTTTCCAATAATGTCAAGAAGCCTTGCTCTTATAACTTCAAGCCAAATATCACTTCTACTATAAACTAAACAAATGAAAATGTATTCTGAAATAACTAGAAACAAGAACAAAAGTAGAATCCAAAAACAAGAACCAAAGTAGAACAACTTTTAAATAAACATGAAATGGTCATATTTATAAGCCTAAAGACCTAATAAAAAAGGTAATCTAACCCCTCTCAAACTCTATCTAATTAATAGATAAGAGATAAGTCCCTATCTATCCAATCTTCAGCTGAAAATTATCATTTCATGGGCTGTCACATAAGTCAGGCATGGGTGCGTAAGAAAATGGCATGGCTGCGCAAGAAACAAACTGGTGCTGAGCTTTGTGAGTGGCACGGCCGTGCGCGATTTTGGCATGGTCGTGCCACCTATAGCATGGCCATAAATCACTCTCAGGCATGGCCATATCACTCTCAGGCATGGCCATATCACTCTCAGGCATGGCCATGCAACAATTAAGCACGACCATGCTCATCCCCAACAAAGATAACTCATCTTGAGTCTTTAGCCTATCCACACTTCAAGGATTGATCCAATCTTCATCCAAATGCATCCTACTAAACAAAACAAAAAAGAAATTATCTAAAAACAAATAAATCCTACTAATTAAGACAAAATAACTAAGCTAACAAAATTAACTAAAAACTAACTAACTAATGCAACTATTAAGCCTAAGAAGCAATAAAATAGAGTGCTTAAAACATGTGTTTTTCACACTCATCAATTCTTCATGCCTTATCACAATAACATATGCATATATATCTATATATTCATCATGCTCAACAATCTTGCCACTTAAATGACATACACAAATTAATGTAGTTAAGTAACTATAATTACTTGAAAAATTACTATATGTAAGCATTAAATTAATAATTACTTACCTAAATGCTTTAACTCCTTTTAAAAACAAAACTCCCCCTATTGAGTAGGGTTTCCACTTCCTTTTCCAACTCCTATACAACATACATACCAAATTCCAACAAACAACCATTACTAACCATTCAAACACATCAAATGCAACTAAAATGCTCCAAACTCAATATAGCCTAAAGACACATATACAAGTCTAAAAACCCCCAAATTGCTAGCATAGCTAAGGTTTTAAGTCTTCTTCAAATTCTAATTAGAATCATTCAATTTGGACAAGTGTGGAATTAATTATGGATTTTATAATCTATTCAGCCCAAAACAGAGCATTCAATGAGCACTGAAATGTTTGACTCTATTAGACCCTTCTAACAATGAATTCAAGCAAAATTCAAAACACATAAATTGAAGAGGACTCTCTGAAGTTTCCAAGGAGTTAAAAATGCATAAATCAGAGCTCTATAGCTCTAGATATGGCCAAATTACCGAGATTAAAAATTCAGTAAAAATAGAGCATGAAAATTAACTACCCAAACTCAAACCAAAACACAATTAAAAACACAAATACTTACCAAATGATGTTATTGTACTTAGGAGGTTGCTAATTACAGCTTAAACTCCCCACTTCTCAGCCAAATCAGCTTTCTCTTTCTCTCTTTCTAAATTCCTAGTTCTCTTTTAAAGCTAAAATGGTGCAACTCTCTCTTTTCACTCACATACCCACGTAGGACCTGAAGAAGATAAGCTAAAAATTATGATATTTATTTACCAAACATCCACTTTGGTCCTTAATTAATCACTCTTCTTCCCAATTAGTCCCTAAACTTATAATTGCTACAATCATATGTCCAAATACCTTACAATTTAGTCCTTTCTACAATTGTTACCCAATTCAAACTCAAATATAATCCATAATCTAATGCACACTAAAGGCAATAATTATGTCATAATTAGGGCCGGTGTTACATGTATGATTTCTACGGTACGTTGGATCCAGGACAAGCCAACAAATGGATCAAAACTGTAAAAAAGGCTTTTACGACTCTACAGTTGACAGATGAAGAAAAGATGAGCAACATATATGGATTGATGTTTGATAAAGCTAATGATTGGCTAACTCAAATTTGAAATCTCTATGGAGGAGCTCTGAATTGGCAAGTATTTTAGAAAGAGTTCTACAAGGAATATCTGACTAAAAATTATCAAAAAGAGAAGTTGACTGCATTCATTAATCTGATGCAAGGAATGATGATGGTAAGAGAGTATGTGGATAAGTTTGAAGATTTGTACAAATACACCAAAGATATTTACCCCACAGAGGAGAAAAAGAGTGAGAAGTTTCGAGAGGGTTTGCACATATCCTTGAGAGGAAAGCTGAATTTGTACGCTGGAACTACTTTTCAGGGCTGGGTCAAGAAAGCAATGGAATAGGAAAAGCTAGATAAAGAATTTGAATCTTCGACTCGAACCCAACAAAATCAGCAACCTGAATCAACGCAATACCCTTGGAGAAGGAATGAGGATCAACGATCAAAATTCTATCCTTACTCCAGAAGTAATGTGAGGACAGGAGGTGGAAACCAACCTCAGGGGAGTCAGGCATCGATTAGACAATCGGTGAGACCGTCAGGACAAACTGGTGCTGGATTTGGCATGTAGGGAAAAAATGCATTGCCATGGTACAATGTATGTAAGAAGAATCATTTGGGAAGGTGTAGTCAATTGGAAATTAGATGTTTTCAATGTAATGAGATTGAACATTATGCCAAAAACTATACGAAAGCACCACCTAGAGAACCTTCGGTGCAAGCATCTTATGCTCCTCGAAGTGAGCGAGGTGGGAGAATAACTAGGGCAGAAAGACCTGCAAACACAACTTGAGAGGGAATGGAAGCAAAGGAACCTCATTAAAATTAACCAGGAGATCCGAGTACTGTAATTAGAGGTGTGCAGTAGGCAAGGGTTTATACTGTTACGGAAAATGAAGCAGAAAAGTCTCCAGATGTAATAGCAGGCAAGGCACATATCAATGGTAAGTTAGTATGCATACTTATTGATCCTGGCACTACATTTTTGTTCTTATCATCAACTTTTGTTATATGTGATAGACTTAAAATGGATGATTTGAATGAACTTGTGATAGTAAGCATGCCCATAGGTATATGTGTAGTATATAAGAAAGTGTGTAGGAATATTTTGATAGAAATCGATGGGGGTAAAATGAAATGGAATTTCATACCCCTATATCTTGAGGAATTTGATGCTATACTCAGAATGGATGGGTTGAGCCATTACTGAGCTAATATAAATTGCTTTGAAAGGCAAGTAGAAATGGAAGGAGAAGGCAGAAGAAAGATAGTATTTATCGGAGAAGATAAGAAAACTCCTATTAAGATAATCTCAATGATGAAGGTTGAGAAATATCTTAGAAAAGGATATGAAGCCTATCTAGCCTCAGTAATCGAAGATTAGAAAGACAGTGCGAAATTAAAAGAACTACTAGTAGTGAACGAGTTCGATGACGTATTTCTCAAAGATTTACCAGGACTACCACTAGAGAGGGAGATTGAGTTTGAGATTGAACTCATACCTGGAACAGCTCCTATATCACAATCACCATATAGGATGGCTCCAGTGGAATTAAAGGAACTGAAGATGCCATTAAAGAATTATTGGATAAGGCATTTATCCAACCAAGCTTTTCACCGTGGGGAGCACCCGTACTATTTGTGAAAAAGAAGGATGGATCTCTTCAACTGTGTATAGATTATAGACAATTGAATAAAATCACAATCCGAAAAAAATATCCTTTGCCAAGGATAGAGGATTTATTTGACCAACTGCAAGGAGCAAAAGTATTTTCAAAGATTGATTTACGCTCTGGTTACCACCAGTAGAGGATCAAGGAATCCGATATATCCAAAACTGCATTCAGAACGAGGTATGGACACTTTGAATTTCTCGTTATGCCGTTTGGACTTACAAATGCGCCAGCTGTATTTATGGACCTAATGAATCGCGTATTCAAACTGTATCTGGATAAGTTTGTGATCGTGTTCATTGACGACATTTTGGTGTACTTGAAATCAAAGGAAGAATATAAAGAACACCTGAGAATGATATTGGAGATTTTAAGAATTACATAGCTTTATGCAAAATTTAGCAAATACAAATTTTGGTTGGACAAAATTGCATTTCTTGGACACGTGGTATCTGCTGAAGGAGTGTACATAGATCCTAGTAAAATCGCAGCAATTGTTAATTGGGAGCCACCAAGAAATGTAACAGAATTATAAAGTTTCCTAGGATTGGCTGGCTATTATTGATGATTTGTACAAGATTTCTCAATCATTGCATCACCATTGATAAGGTTACTAAGGAAGAATGTTAAATTCATGTGGAGTTTAGAATGTCAATGAAGTTTTGAAATCTTAAAGGAGAAATTGGTTACAGCACCGATATTAACATTACTTGTTGAAGGAGGTCATTATGTGGTTTATAGCGATACTTCAAAGCAAGGACTTGGTTGTGTATTGATGCAAGAAGGTAAGGTTATGGCATATGCATCAAGACAACTAAGGCTGTATGAACAGAACTGTGCCACACATGACCTAGAATTAGTAGCAGTAGTGTTCATATTGAAGATGTGGAGACATTATCTCTATGGAGTCACTTGCAAATATTCACGGATCACAAGAGCCTGAAGTATATTTTAACCAAAAATGAGTTAAATTTGAGACAAAGACATTGGGTGGAGCTATTAAAAGATTACAACTGTACAATCAAATACCACCCAGGAAAAGCAAATGTGGTCGCAGACGCACTAAACCGAAAATCAGGCAGAAATCGATATCATATTTGCACGATTAAAATGCCACTATTGATCGAGTTGAGGAAGCTAAATGTTGAAGTTGAGATAGATTCCTCTAATGGAGTATTAGCTACTTTAAAGGTGAGACCGATATTAATAGAAAGAATTAAGGTAGCACAACAGGTGGATAAGGAAGCAAAAAGGCTGCGAAAAGATGTTAATGATGGAAAGGTGAAAGAATTGAGTTACAGTAAAAAAGGAGTTTTGAAGTTTGGAAACTGATTATATGTGCCGAATGTGGAAGATTTAAGACGAGAAATAATGGAAGAGACACATTATTCGACGTATGCTATGCATCCGGGAAGTATGAAGATGTATAGAATGTTGAAAGAGAACTATTGGTGGAAAGGAATGAAAAATGATGTAGCAGAGTTCGCATCTAAATGTTTGACATGTCAGCAGGTAAAGGCTGAACACAAACATCCCATAGGATTATTGCAATCTTTACCGATTCCTAAGTGGAAATGGGAATATATAACAATGGATTTTGTGGTAGGTTTACCGAAAACCCAATAAAAATATGACACTATTTGGGTGATCGTGGATCGATTAACGAAATCAGCGCATTTCTTCCCGGTCAGAACCAACTACAATTTGAACAAGCTGGCAGAATTATATATGAAAGAGATCGTGAGATTGCATGGAGCTCCAGTATCAATCGTGTTGGATCGAGATCTAAGATTTACTTCACATTTTTTGCCGAGTTTGCAAGAAGCGTTGGGTACTAAATTGAAATTTAGCACAGTTTTTCACCTACAAACGGACAGTCAATTTGAACGTACCATCCAAATTTTAGAAGATATGCTCAGAGCAAATGCATTAGAGTTTGGAAGTAATTGGGATAAGCAAGTACCATTAATAGAATTCGCTTATAACAATAGTTATCAGAGTAGCATAAAAATGGCACTATTCAAAGCACTTTATGGAAGGAAGGGTAGAATCCCCATTTGTTAGGCAGAAGCTGGAGAAAGGAAGATGTTAGGGCTAGAATTGGTGCATATGACTATGGAAAATCTTTGAATAGTTCAAGAAAACCTAAAAATGGCTCAGGATAGATAAAGAAGTTATTCTAATTTGAAATGAGCAGATATTGAATATAACGTGGGAGAGAAGGTTTTTTTAAAAATATCTCCGTGGAAAGGAGTGCTGAGATTTGGCAGGCACGGCAAGCTAAGCCCAGGATTCATAGGACCGTATGAAGTAATCAAACGTATTAGGCCATTAGCCTATCATTTGGCACTACCCCCAAATTTATCTGGAATCCATGATATTTTTCACTTATCGATGCTGAGAAGATACAGAAGTGATCCTTTGCATATACTACGAGAACAACCGGTGGAACTAAAAGAAAATTTGATCTATGAGGAAGAACCAGTTTCGATCATAGCCAGAGATCAGAAGATACTGCATAACAAGGTCATTTCATTAGTCAAAATATTATGGGGAAATCACCCTCGCGATGAAGCCACATGGGAACGTAAAGAAGATATGCGACATCGGTATCAGCAACTGTTTATATCCCAAGATAGTTAAGGATATTAGCATTTTTTAATTTCAAGGATAAAATTTTCTAAGTGGGGGAGAATTGTCAGGTCCGTGCCCCAAAAATTTATTATCATATTTTAATTAGGACTAGATTGTATAGAAAATAAGTTTGATTTAAAGGACTTAATTGGAAATAATTAAGTTCGGGGACTTATTTATGATTGGGCATTAACCGCCCAATTCAACAAATTAGGTTAAAAAAATAGCATAATTACCTACAGACGTGTTGTATGTAGTAGAGGGTGAGAATGACTCACCCGTCCCTCTGCTTGCCATGCACTCCTATACCAGGGCAAAAGAAAGAAAAGCAAAAGAAACAGAAGTAAAAGAAGGGACAAAGAAAGGAAGAAAATCGATCGAAGTTTGTCTGTTCGTCTGAAGGTCGCATAAGAGCTAGGAGTGAGAGGAAGGAACCAATGTTGTTAGTGAGTGACTTTTCTTCTTCAAAACCCTGAAGTTTTCTTCTATAATTTTGATGTTTGGATTAAACTTTCAGTTGTTTGAATTATTTTGATTTCAGATGATTTAGAACAAATTTTGAATATATATACATTAATTTGAAATGAGGAGGCAACGACACTGTGCATGGGCGACGCTTTAGCCCATTGAGGCCCAAGAGGCGACGCCTCTATGGTACTGAGGTGACGCCTTTGCTTAAAAAGGGCGACGCCTCTTTCACCAAAGGAATGACACCCTAGCCCAAATAAAGCCCTGAGGCGACGCTCCTATGGTACAAGGGCGATGCCCCTGAAGTAAATAGGTGACATCCATGTAGATAACGTGGTGCCTTTGAGTTATACAGGCAATGAACCTATGTAATTTTAAACAATTCTTCGGTCAATTTTGAATGAAAACATATTTTAGGATGAATTTTGAATATTGAGATATGTTTATAATGTTTTGTTTGGCTGTGACCAAGATTGATTTGAGAAATTATAATATTTGAATGATTTTGAGTGATTGAATACTAAAGGATTGCAGTAAGACCGTGCCCGGGATACGACAGGGTTCAATGAGATGTAAGACTGTGTCCGGGACACAATAACTCATGATATTACCTATATCTGGGATACAAAGGTAAGCCTTATTGGCTACTTATATGATTATTTATTCAGTATACATACCTGACCCGAACCTTCAATGTGCTGAATGGTACCCACCACATTGACAGCAATCTGATTATATACTATTATCAAGTGACAATTATAATTTGATTATATTGTCAAAAGAAATCAATGTGCTTTGATTCATATGTTTAAAATGTCGATGTTTGACTCTTGGATTTATAGTTATTGTTTAACTATTTCTGATGATTGGTTTTTTTATATTATTTATATTGTTACTGAAATGTTATTATTTTAAGTTATCAAAAGTCTTTATTTTGTTCATTCACTGAGTGTTTCATACATAAATACTCACCACTCTCCTTTGTAAAACTGTTTTGTTTTCAGCTTAGCTTTTGTACATATTGTAAAGCAATAAATGGCGATCATGTAGGTAGCTCAGACCCTAGATGTCCTAGCTGAGGAGATAGAGATCATGTATTTCATCCGTCATGATCCCGACGCTGAGTTATCTTTCCGTGTTTTTATTGATCCCATAGCCACTGAGTACCGCACTAGCACGATGATTAGTGACTTCTTGGACGGTTGTCTGATAGTTATTACCATTACCTTTAAGACCTAGGTTGGGGTCTGGGTCACTCTAACCTAGACTTAGTCCTGCTCGACACTACTGCAGATATGCCTCTTTTTGCCGGTAGAGAGTTGAGCATTAGGATAGTTGCTACTGTTTTTAGGTAAATATGTGTGTAGCACATCTTAGGGTAGCTAGACTACTTTTTCTAGGGATTTGTTGGGGTTATGATCTTTTTATTGCACCTTATTATATATATTTTTGCTAGCCCTTTTTCTCTAGTTTTTCTCCTCACCGCTGAACACTAACTTTGTATAATATAATGTATATATGTGTACATTATTTTCACTTATAGTGTTTTATGTATGAGTTTGCTTATTATATCATTAATTATACTCATGGTGGTTGGGGATTACGATTTATATAAGTTTTATTAATATTATTAAGCAATAATCAAAAACACAATATAAGCAATATTATACCTCAGTTATTAAGATTAAAATATGATTCGAGCGTTATACAAGTTATAAAACCTGTTTACTAAACTAGTCCATCTGGATAGTTTCTTAGGTCCTTTTAAAAGTGGTACCTCTCCACGCTGTTACTCAGTACTGGATAGTCTGAGTTATAATTCGGTCCAACGTGGGTGCCGGTGGGGAGAGGTGTCACAAAAATAATTTAATTTTTTATTCTAATTAAATTTATTTTTATTTTAATAATATTTTATATATTGAATAGCCATTTTTGCTTATTGTATTTCATATTCTAGTTAGATTATTTTTAAAATCATTAACAATATTTATTTTTCTTATTTGAAATTTTTTATTAAAATTGAATTGCATATTAAATAATTGAAATTTTTATTTTTTAATTCAATAAAAAAAATATTGTAACATTCGTGTCCTTGAACCGGATTAATTTGTATTAATGATAATTAAGGACTATTTATTATTAAATAAGTATTTATTTGGAGTTAATTGTCATTACTCTGAATGGATAATTAAGAAGATGATTTTCTTGAATTAAGTTGATATTATTGAGAGTTATTATTATTATTACTATTATTGTGGTGAAAAATGCTAAGAGTATAATATAAGAAATAGAGTTGGAATTAATTGAATAAAAGTTGGGGAGGATGGAATTGAAAAAAGAGTAAGGATTAAGTTGTAATAAATGAAAGTAAATGGAGTTGTGAGGAAAGAAGAGAAAAGAAAAGGATCAAAGTGAAAATGGAGAGAAGGAGTTGCTGGAACCTACAGGAGAAAGTATGAGTGAGAAGAAGAAGAAGAAGAAGAGAAAGAGAAAGAAGAGGAAGCAAGTTGTCTGGAGCAAGGAAAATTCGGATTAGCAAGGAGAAGAATTTAGATTTAGCTGGAGAAAGTGGTGAGTGGCATTAACTTTGATGTTTTATTTTCAATTTATGTTTAAATTGAATTTTGGGCTATAGCATGAGGAATTGGAGTTTAAATGCTAGATCTAGACATAATTGTGATGTATATATATTGTATATATGTTTAGGAGTGTTGTTTATGTTATTTCTGAACTTTTGGGTGTTGAATTTTCAATTTTTAGTTGATTTTTGCTGCTGTTGTCAAACCAGAGGGCGCGGAGTCGGCGCCTCTTCGTAGAGGCGGTACGTGCACTCCTTGGTGGCAGTGCCTCCACAGGAAGAGGGCAGCACCTCCGTGTCAGCAAGCCGGTGCCTTCACAATGGGAAGGCGAATGCCTCTTATGGGATGGCAGCGCCTCCATTTAGCTAGGGCGGTGCCCTTATGCAAAGGTGGCACCTTTGCACCCTGATACGCACCCTAATTTGATTGTTTTTAGTTCAATTAAAGCATAATCATAAACCGAACTCTAGAATAACACACCAGAACAATTGAGATATTAGAAAACGAGTTCAATCTTTAAGAATTGATATATATTGAATAAGATTATACTAAATGACTAAAAGATACTTGAATACCATGTATTATTGAGTTTCAGATAAAAAGACTAAATTATTGTGAATGATTGATGAAGAATACCAAACTGGCAGAGTTATGCCTTTGCAAAGAACGTGAATAATACAAGCCTTATAATGATTAATACCTGAATAATTAAGAATGAGAATATATATGTATGTATATATATGTATATGTATAGGGGATGAGTTGGGAAAGATGAGTTGGCCACTCGATTAATAACTGTCTTTGGGATAGCGTAGGGATTTAGAGGTGCCTTTAGGATGAATCCTTATGGTTTAAATGTATGCATATGATACTATTGTGAATGAATATGTGACTTGGCTAGTGTGAGCTATGAAAAGAAAGTTGAGATGTTGTGAGAGAGAGTTGTTTGTATATTGATGTTCATTCGGGAAAAGGTTGAGAATTTTTTATTATGAGATAATTATATAAAATTATCAATACTGAAAGAGATGAATGATAATAATGCTGAGTATGAAAATGAATGAATTCTCAACTCTAATGGCAATTGAAAGGAAAATTTTATAACAACTCAAGTCACGAAATCTCGACGTGATAATCAATAAACAGTTTATATGAATTTCTATATTAATTATAATTGTGGAATAAAGCTTTTTAGCGTATTGAATTGTGAACTCTTGGAACTTATGTGGATTTCTGTATTTTGATAAAATTAAGAATTTAGACTCCAAATTATTGAGATTTGTTAATGGTTAAACTTTAAAAGAAGTCAAAGATTTTATACAATGATTTGATTGCCTTGGGTTTTATTTTGGAAAAATAAGTTTATATTCTTTATTATGTCTTGATTGGTACTACTATTAAAATTATTTAATTATTTCTCATGTGATGGAAATCTTTTGCCAAATGCTTTTATGGAAACAAGATTTATATTCTTGAAATTTTCATTTTTATGATGCTGTATAGTTGTGAGTGTTTATCAGTTTTTAAATAATTGTTGTGTTTTGGAAATAAGCATATTTGGATAAATGATTTTATTTTAAAGATATACTAGTTGCTCACTGGGTAATTTCCTTTCGGAATTTCTCACCACTATTTTTAAAATATCTTTCACAGCTTAGTTAGAGTCTAGCTATACAATATAGCTATACAGTGGGCTACCATAGTCTATTAGGTCACCCCAGTAGAGACTCTAATGCGATATATTGTTTGCCATGATTCAGACGCAGAGTTAGTATTTAAGGTCACCGTCCTACCCATAGGAGCTGATGCACGTGTTTCATCCGTGCAAAAGGAGCACCTTGATAGTGTCTGCACTATATTCCGAGTCTACTATGCTACCTCTCTGGATGTTCAGGTCACCCTCACTTGGATGTGATGCAGTCTTATAGATGCATCATTTTGGGTTTTTTGCTTACAACTATTTCCACACTCTCCAGTGCGTGTCACCAGAGTTATTTTTGAGCCGTTAGGCTAGTTGTACTTATTGAGGGTTTTGGGCCTGGATATGTGCTGCTACTGCTATCATCACCACCACCACCTGCCGGATAGGGATCCGAGACTACTGAGAGATAGATGCTAGGGCAATTGATATTTAATATTATTGTATTAATTATTTAAGCATCTAGTACTCTTATTGTATATATATGCTGATGTATATAGTTATGTTATGATGGATGGTAAGCACTATGTATATATGATATTTGGTGTTTGCTCAGTTATTATCTTGCCATCTAGAATTGTTGAAATACGGTTATATTATAGAAATAATGTTGTAGATAAAAGAAATTAAATGGAGTTATTTCACTAGCGAAGTTGCTAAACATTGAGGTTTAAATTTGTACAGGTTTTATATTACATTTGATTAAATGTATTAATATATTAAGACCTCCTGTCCTGTATAGTGAATGATTGTATAAGAGTTAATTTGATCATCAGTAGTAGTTAAGGGATTAAGAATACATAATTGTTATTATAACCTTGAGAGCTCATTTTGTGTATCTTAATTTATTGACTAAGGAGGCGTTTGGTTCATACTTGGAAATAGGAATGGGAATGGGAATGGAAATGAGAAGGAATGAGAGGGAATGGTAAAGGGAATGGAAATGAGAAGGAATTAGAGGGAATGGTAAAGGGAATGAAAATTTGAAAAAGATGTTTAGTTTAATAAGGAATGGGAATGAGAATCAATTAAAATATTTTTATAATTATTTTTATATGTAAAAAATAACATTGTAATTAATTTTTTACATGTTAAAATTAATATTATAAATATTTATTTCTTTCATCATTCCTTTCCTCCTTTTTATTTTTATTTTTTCTTATTTTTATCTATCTTTCTTTTTTTTTTCTTTTTTTTTTCTCATGCTTCCTTTTTTTTTATATACTTTCACCTTATTTTTTCCTTTTCTTCTTCTTTTTTTCCTTTCTATTTTTTTATTTTTATTTTCTTATTGTTATTTCCTTTCTCTACTTCTTTTTTTTCTTTTCCTATTTTTTCAATTTTTATTTTCTCCTTATTATTTCCTTTCTCAATTTTTCCTCTTTTTTATTTTATTTTTTATTATTTTTTTCTCCTACTCCCTTTTTTTATTTTTATTTTGTATTCCAGTCACTATGAACAAAACTGCTAATATAATAATGATAATAATAATAACAGTCGTATAATATTTCATTGATATTTAGAGATGCATAATATTTCATTGATAATGATAATAATAA
>CATIWO010368344.1:0-21113 GCA_949673435.1 Macaranga tanarius | reverse complement strand
TGTTCACAATCAATCATAACACATGCTCAATTGACCATTCAATAGTCTCACAACCATATATACATCATTCTTTCTCATAATAATATAATCATATATTCATTATTATCACAACCATTACATGTCCACTATACCACATCAAGTGGCTTTGTTCACATTTCACCACAAACACAATCTCAATCAATATTTCAATATTTCAATATTCTCAGAAGCATTATATATATATATATATATATATATATATACAATCTTGCTACAACCATTTATGTGCACAAACCAAACATAGTCATGTAACTTTAGTTACATGAGAGTTACTATATGTAAGCATTATATAATAATTACTTACCTCAAACCTTCAACTCCTTCTTAAATAAAAGCTCCCCCTATTGAATAGGGTTTTCTCTAGCTCTATCAACTCCTACACACAATCATGTGCCAATTTCAACAAGCAAGCATAGCAATTCACTCTAAAATCACAAAAGAACAACTAGATGCTCAAAGTTCAATATACCCAAATAATTCACACATATGTCCAAAAATCATGAAAATATTATTGAAACTAGATCTGTGAGTCTACTTCAAATCCTAAGTAGAATTACTTGATTTAGACGTGTGTGAAATTAATTATGGATTTTTGATGCAACTCGGGTAAAACAGGCAAAACAGAGTTGACAGCATGAGCACGAAAATGTAAAGCTCTTTCCAGTCAGTCTTAACAGCATAATCAGCTAAACCTTAAAACACAAAAGTTGTAGAGGACACTCTAAAGTTTCCAAAGCATTAAACTTTGCTTAAATAAAAGGTCTACAACTCAAATTATGATTAAAAAAAAGACTGATGCACAAGGAAAAATAGAACCCAAATTTTCCCAACATCAAAATGTAATTCAATTAACCAAAAGAAAGGCAAGGCTTACCAAATATAATGCTCTACTAGCTACTAGATCTCCTCAATCTTTCTAAAATGATTGTTAGAAGAGTAGAAAATTAACAAAATCTCTCCAAAGCTATCAAGATCACTCTTCTTCTCTACAACCAATTCTCTACAACACTACCAAATATATATACACACACTAATTCTTCACCAATCACCATTCAACAAATATAGCCTAAGGTGTCTTCCTCATTAATAATAATTTATCCCTTAATAAAATAATACTAACTCTCTTAATTAAATATACACAAATATTAACAACAAAATCTCTACATTTCTACACCACTACACCCACATACATATACACTCACAGAAACTCTAGCCAATCAAACATAACTATTTTCCCCTCTTAAAGTCTTCCTCTAATAAATACTTAATTATCCCCAAATATCATAATAATAAAAACAATAATAATATATATACACATTATCACCTAACAACTAATATAATAATAATACTCAAAGAAAATATCAACCAAATATCTTCCTAGCCCCTTAATGAAATAGGCATATTGTATAATACCCCCATAACTTTTAATTATGACAAATTAGTCTAAATTTATCTTACAAATAGGTCCCTCTCCACAACTCATACTCAAGCTTATATTAGGTCCACTATTTTTTATACTTAACATGTAATACATACGTCATAAATACGTATGTGAAAAGGGCGGGTGTTACAAAGACCATATTGATATGTATTATATTATTTATAGTCTCCTTTATTGTTGAATATATGGAGTGTGAGTACAATAATAAAAAAACATATATCCTTTTTAAGGATGATGTTGTTAATTTGGATGAATTAGATGAGGAAATTAATATGGGGCAGAGATGAACATGTGACTGACTTGTAAGGGTTTATTGAAATAAAGGCAACTATTGAAATAGTTAGAATAGATCAACATCAATAGTATGGTAATTTAATTGATGTATAGGATGATACTAATAAGGAGTGTAATACTATTAAACTTATAAAGAAGTTGATTAATGATGTGTTATATTTTAGTAAAGATTTAAATAGTGATATATCTCATAATGATTACCATATTTCAGCTAAAGAAGTTGATAGTGATTCCTAAAGGTGGTGCAATTAATTTGTATGATGACCATGAATGCTTAGATGATGATATATTTGTAAATTAGGAAATGGTGTTTGTATAAGTGGTGCTAATGATAATCTATTGATGAAAATAGAAAAGCAAAAGGTAAAGCAGACAATAGTATTAAACATGGGGGTATGAATGTGAATAAACTAGTAGAAGGGGGGAGGGGGTTTAGGGATTTAATGCAAAACTAACAGATGATGCAATGCTTGATAGCTTTTGAAGGATCTAATGATGAAGGAGATAGAGAAAGTATTGACTCTGATAAAGAAAATAGAATAAGTGATCCCTAGCTTTACAAAGATATAAAGTTTACAAATGTTGACAATTTTAGAAAAAATATTGTAAGTAGACCATTAAAAGGGGATACAGTTACATTTTAAACAAGAATAACAAAGATAAGATTTTGTAATTTACAAATATAAGTGTGACTTTAAGATTTATAGTTTTAAATTAAAAGATAGTAGAACATTCTAGATTAAGACTTCTAAAGTAACTCATTATTGCCTTATAAAATGTAATAATAGTATAATTAGTTCTGAATATCTTGCATATAAGTACAAGGAAAATCTACAAGATATTCCTACGTGGAAAAATGATATACAAAAGAAACTTCAAAAATATCCAAGGGCTAATATCACTATTTTCAAAATGCTAAAGAGTAAAAAAGAGGGCCAAAATGCTTATTTATGGAGATGTAGTTGACCAATATAAAAGATTAGGGGATTATGTTGAAACTATAAGACTGACAAATCTTGGTAGTTGTGTGAAATTAAAGACAAATTTAATTTTTATTTTAGAGGATGAAGAATGAATAATTAGATTACAAAAAGATGATATCCCCGAGATTATGATGTTTTAGTATATGTAATTAAGATTTGGTCAATAAAAGTAAGGCTACTTTATTGATTTAAAACTTATTATGGGATTGATCTTTGTGTCAAGACATCAATGGGGGGCCAACTCAAATATATTATAGAGGGAGATAGCAATCAAAATATGTTTCCACTTCGCATGGAAATTGATGAGTATTCCAATAACCAAGATGTTATTTAAGTACCCTTGATATTGTTTTCCAATGTTCAATATTTATATTATTAGAATACCTTAACAAATTACAAATTCCTAAAATAATATATGGCCTTGTACAATTCATTACACATATCAAGCTACATATTGTACTTGTATATTCAACTTGAGGTATTATTTTACTAAAAATTTTATTCAATTTAGAAGAAACATCATAAAATTTACTTTCATTTTTAATATTTAAATGACTAAACTTATTTAAAATTTTATCTATATTATAAGATTAATAAAGAGCATAACCCCATATATATTTTCTAATTTTGATACTATAGGTAGTAGGGTTTAGCGTGTGTTTCATATCTCAAATTTTAACAGTCCTTTAACATGGTCCAATAATGAAGCTATGTCAATATGAAAGGATGAAAAATATGTATTTTTATTCTCTAAGCATGCGACCTTGTCCTATAAACCTTAAACTTGCAATTTAGAGGCCTGAAATCTTAAAGTTGGAATCTTTCACCTTTTCAACCTACCAAAATGACCCATCAAACCTCAAAATATATGAAACTCAAAAAGGTTAAAATCTGCATCAGGTACAGTGTAACCCTGGTGTGTAGGTCCTGAGTAGCCAAGTAGATATGACTTTTTGCACTTTTTACTCTAGCTTAAGGGACAAATATCACTCAATCATAAGATTGTGTCCTATTTCTAGAATGATCAAGTCATGACTCTTTCACATGAGAACTTCTTCAAGTTTTTGAAAGGATTCTCACCTCTCATTCAGGTCCTTCTAGTGCTGTAGTCGTATCACTTGGCTATAGTGCTCGGAACACCGCATCAGGCTCACTCACATCTAGCGACTTCACTAGGCATCAGAGAGAAGTGACAATTTCAAAAGAGGGTTGCTTCTCATTATATAATATATACTTGTATTATTTCCATCGCACTATATCAAGTTATTTATTTTTTTTAATTAGAATACTATTATATATATTTGAATACTAACCTAATAATTTTCAAAACTAATCCTTTTATAACAAAAAAAAATTATGACAATAAAAAATAAAGGAAATAAAATTAATGGGATATATTTTATGTTTAGTTTATTTGAAGGGATCAAGATTTAAAGAAATCAAAATCATGCAGAATTTTAAAATTTTGATTACATGCAAGTATGTAACTCTTACATCTACATTAGAATCTTGCCCTAGTCCAAGAACACATTTCAAGAAAATATACATAGCTAAAACATGCATGATGGATAATATTTTAAATCAATAACCAAGTCACAAAGCCTACCAACTAAGAGTTTAGTAACACTTACAAAACTCCTAAGTTTGTAGCACGCTCAACAAGCTTTAGTTGTTGTGATCCATATGCTCCAAGCTCCTAAAATATAAAGTTTCTAGCTTGAAACATACAAGTTGCATAAGGAAGATCTTTAAGGATGATGGAGTACTACCCACAAGCCTCTCTTCTTTAACCCAAGATGCTTATTAGAACTCCTCCAAGCTTGAATGTGTGTGGAACTTAGTAGCAACCTCTAATGAATATTAATGGTGGATATGGATTTGTATAACTTTTGTACAACTATGGCTATTGTCTTGAGAGTTCACAATACTTGTGATATTTTTTATTCTCTACACTTAGAAAAAGAAGGAAGAAGATGATATTAACCTTTTTCTCTCTTTTATAAGAATATTATAAACTCTCTCAAATGTGCATTAGCATTAGTGTGTTGTCTCTACACCACCCATTAACTTAAAACACATCCATTTGATAATAGCTTGAGTGTCTCACACTCAAGCTACATGCATATGTTAGCTTGAGTGTCTCATACTCAAGCTACATGCATATGATAGTTTGAGTGTCTCACACTCTAACTATATGCACGGATAGCTTTATATTATAAGTGGGATTAGTTTGGTTACAAGGATAACCTTAGCCTTTGACTTCATTAACCCTTAATGAGTTGGGCTAAGGTTATGGGCTTGTCTAACATTTAAACAAGGCCCACACTAAATTAAATAAGACAACTCATGGGCCCTTTATTTAAACTCTTTAAATAAAGCCCAACTTTAATCCATAATTAATAATACATATGGTCCATCTCATGGCCTATATCCATTCTATCATTTGGAGGTAAATATTAATTTAGTCATTGAACTTAATGTCTCATATTAAATCAAGTCTAAATTAATATTTATTTAATCACAACTAGTTCCAACCTTTCAATTTAGATTTCGGGATATGCTAGATCCCCACACATGTGCAAATCCAATCCAATTAATTTAATTAATTAATTAAACTTTTTAATTAATAATTATATTCATTTGTGCAACTCTTGTGTGTGTGACTTACTAGGTTCAAGTCTAAAATGGCAATGTAAAATAATATTAACACTTAATATTATGGAAATACCTTTCCATGCTAAATGTAAAAATCCCAATTAATCACATTTAGTTCCCATAAGTCGTGAGTGACCCCTAGCATAGATATCACGACTACCCAATTAGAAATAAATGCTATATGTAGATATACAAGAACCATAGAACATAATTACTGTGCACTAAATGTCCCTTCATTACAAGATCCCGATATCCGCTAGAGTCACGGTTTAGTCAAACTCTAATTGCCTCAAACATATGACCTCATCTTTAGTTCAATCTCGATAAAATATGACTACTACTAGAAATTCTTCTCTAGGACCGAAAATTCTTTTCGGGTAAGTCGAGTTTGACCTGGCCAGGTACTTATTCATCAAGAATAACTTAGATAGCATAGGATCTTATCCTAGTTCACTTTAGGTAATGAATTTCATTTTAGCTGATCACTTATCCCTATATACAACCAACTAGAGCCACCACATGCCATATACCCATATGTGGCTAGCATAGGTATGTAAATGGTAATAAACTCTAACCAACCATATGTGGATGACCATGTCACCTCAGGTCCAAGGACCATATGCACTATTATGTCTAAGATTGTGATTATTGACAAAAGTAAATTTCCATATAATCATAAATCTTACATCACAGCTCAATCCACCCATCACATGAGTATCCACATGTCTATTCTGATATCTCATATTAAGTAACATAAGACTTACTACCTTCCACTATCGATATCACATACAAATCAAGGAAAATAAATAGAGGTGATAGTTTAGGAATTAATACTATCCTTATATTAATCCAACGACTATGAACATTTATAGTATATGTACTAAATGAGTTTGTCACTTATATTATCAACTTTAGATAATAAATTCATTTAACATAATACTAAAGGGTAAATATTTAAATAAATTTAACACTTTATTTAAATGAATATTTTATTGCCATAGGGATAAATATACAATGTCAATATACAAGAATAGCTCTAGGGCACATTTATACTAACAATCTTTCACTTGCACTAGCGCCATTCACTACAATATCTAAGACCCATCTTCTCAAGATGACGGTCTAACTGCAGCTGGGTAAGTGCTTTAGTCAGTGGATCAACCACATTATTGGCCGAAACTACCTTTTGCACGAGAACATCGCCCTTTCTAGCAAGTTCTCTGATAATATGATAGCACCTTTCTATATATTTAGATTTCTGGTGAGACCTTGGTTTCTTTGCCAAAGCGATGGCTCTATTGTTATTGTAGAGAGAGGGACTACTGACTCAATGGAAGGAACAACACCTAGTTCGGAGATGAACTTTTAAATCCAGATAGCTTCCTTAATAGTATCCTATGTGGCTATATACTCGGTCTCTGTAGTAGAATCAGTAGTGATACTTTGCTTGAAACTCTTTTAGCTCACTACACCTCCATTACAGGTAAAGACTAACCCGGAGATAGACTTTTGATCATCCAAATCTGACTGGAAGTCAAAATCTATAAAGCTTGTAAGTTGTAAGTCACCTCCTCCATAAGTCAAGACTAAATCCTTAGTCTTTCTCAAGTACTTAAGGATAGCCTTAACTACTACCCAATGCTCTAAGCCTGGGTTGGATTGAAACCTGTTAGTCATACTAACAACATAGGCAATGTCCATCCTAGTACACTACATAGCATATATTAGGCTTTATATAGCCGAAGCATAAGGAACCTTGGCCATCTCTTCCATTTTTTTGGGTGTCTTGGATGACATCTTCTTAGATAGGTGGATACCGTGCCTAAATGGTAATAATCCCCTCTTGGAATCAAGCATGTTGAACCTCTTCAATACATTTTCCAAGTAAAGACTTTGAGATAAGCCTATCATTCTCTTCGATCTATCTCTATAGACTCAAATCTTGAGAATATAGATAGCCTCTCCTAGGTCTTTCATTGAGAAAGTCTTAGACAGCCATACTTTTACAGATGTCATTATACCGACATCATTTCCAATGAGAAGAATATCATTAACATACAAGACTAAGAAAGTGAGTTAGCTCCCACTAACCTTCTTATAAATACATGGCTCATCCTCGTTCTTAATGAAACTATAAGAATAGATAGCCTCATCAAAGTGATGATTCCAACTCCTTGAAGCTTGCTTTAGACCATAGATCGATCTACTAAGCTTGCATACTTTTGAGCTTTCCTAGGATTTAAGACCCTTGGGTTGCTCCATGAAAATGTCTTCCTCAATATAACTGTTAAGGAAGGAGGTATTGACATCCATCTGCCAAACCTCATAATCATAGTGTGTGGCAATAACAAGAAGAATCTGAGTGGATTTAAGCATGACTAGTGGCGAGAAAGTCTCCTCATAGTCAACCCCTTGCCTTTAGCAAAACCCTTTCACTATAAGCCTAGCTTTATAGGTCTCTACCTTCCCGTCTGCACCAATCTTGCTCTTGAAGATCCATTTACACCCAATAGGTACAATACCCTCAGGAGGATCAACAAGTGTCCAAACTTAGTTTGCATACATGAAATCCATTTTAGTTCTCATTACCTTAAGCCATCTTGAAGAATCTTTATCATATAAAACTTCTTCATATGTAGTAAGATCATCAACATGAATGCTTTCTTCATGAACATACAACTCTTGCATATCATGGAGAAAACTGTATCTCTCTGGAGGATAAGATACCCTACTAGTCCTTCTAGGAGTCGGTGTGATGACATTCTCAATTAGAATAGGCTCTTCGGGGTTGATCAATTTGTTGGGCTTCCTTAGATGACTCCTCATCTAATATTATCTTCCTTCCTTTACCACATTCCTTAAAAAACTCTTTCTTAGGGAATATAGCATCTCTACTTACAACAACAACTTGTTTAGCAGGAAGATAAAAGTAATACCCTAAACTATCTTTAGGATATCTAGCAAACCTTTCTTTAATCAATTTCACATCCAACTTGTCCGATTTTAGCTTTTTGATAAAAGCCAGGCACCCCCAAATCTTAATATGTTTAAAACTTGGTGCCTTACCATGCCATATCTCATATGGTGTGGTAGAAATGGACTTAGATGGAACACGATTAAGGATACAGAAGGCCGTTTGGAGTTCAAAACTCCAAAGTGATATGGGAAGATCAGTGTAGCTCATCATGGATCGTACCATATCCAATAAAGTACAATTTTGCCTCTCGGACACACCATTTAATTAAGGTGTTCCAGGCGGTATGAATTATGATATAATGACATATTCTTTAAGGAACTCAATGAACTCGGTACTCAAGTATTCACCTCCTCGATCTGATCTTAGAGTTTTAATACTTTTCCCGGTTTGGTTCTCTACTTGGGCCTTGAACTCTTTAAACTTTTCAAAGGATTCACTTTTGTTCTTCATAAGAAATAAATGCCCATATCTTGATAGATCTTTTATAAAGGTTAAAAAGTAGAAGAAACTACCTCTAGCCATTTCATTAAATGATCCACATACATCACTATGTATGATCTCCAACACATCATTGGCTCTTGCCATTTGTCCAACAAATGGTGATCTAGTCATATTACTTTGAAGACAAGCCTCACAATTTGGATTAAATGTGGATTCAAAATTGCTCAAGATTCCCATCTTTTCCAACTTCATAATCCTATCCTTTGCAATATGACATAATCTCAAGTGCCTTAGATATTTGAAGTTAGAGGCATTCTGAATTAGCATTGCATTCACATCATTCATATTAGATTGAGGCATGTTGTTATTGGACATATTATAATATAATATAAACCATGTATTAAATAAAAAATGCCAATCAATTCATTTCTAAAATGAATCTTACATACATTTCTACCAAAATGGAATTCATAACCCCTACTAGTCAAACTAGAGATAGAGATAATGTACTTATAGGCATTATGTACGTATAATACATCCTCCAATAACAACATATAATTATATAAATCAATTGAAGTGGATCCTATAGCCTTGGCCGTAACACTTGCTCCATTTTCAAGTCTTAAGGTCACTTCATTGGGCCTCAACTTTCTCTCATTTGCTAGATCCTGCAAGGATGAACAAATGTGAGAACTTGCACCGGTATCTAATACCCATGCATTAGATAAGCTCTTAGAACATTTAGAAGCAAATAAATCAGAGAAAGTCTCACCTTCTCCATCCTTGGCCTTTCCCTTAGCCTTAAGGGACTGTAGGTACTTAGGACAATTTCTCTTCCAATGTCCTTCACCTTGGCAGTGGAAATACTTTTCTTTGCCTTGCTCTTCCTTCATGATGGCCTTGCCCTTATTCTTGGCTATCCCTTCTATGGGCTTGACAATACTTGTCTTGCCTTTCCTTTTCTTATTGACTTTATTCTTAGTCCCACTAAAAGTGGCAATAAGTACAACCTCCTTCCTTTTGCTCCCTTGGACAGCCTTTTGGCCATCAAGAGCATGTTTATTAGCTCCGAAAGAGTGCATTCAATCTTGTTCATATGGAAGTTGGTGATAGTTTGTCTGAAAGATTCGGGAAGTGATTGAAGGATTAAATCCACTTAGAGGTGGAAGTCCATTGTGAAGTCTAGACTCTCTAGCTCTCCATTAATCTTATCATGGAGTTCACATGGGCTCTCACTTCCTCTCCTTCTCTCATCTTTGCATGGAACAACCGCTTTGATATCTCATATCTAGCGGTCCTACTATGCTCACCAAACAACTCTTGTAGGTGTAGTAGGATTTCCCTTGCACTTGTATACTTCTCATGTTGCTGATGGATCTCGGTGCTCATGGAAGCCCACATAATGCAACATGCTTGCATATCATCATCCTTCCATTTTTCAAGAGTATCTTGCTCGTCTTGGGAAGCATTTTTGGGTTCAGGGAGGTTCTGTTCCAATACGTATATTATTTTCTTAAAAGCTAAAACAACTTTTAGATTCCTTAGCCAATCAATAAAATTTGGGCCCATGAGCCTATTTTAGTTGAGTATGATGAAAAGTGGGTTTATAGGTCTCATGTTATTAATTTCTATAAAAGGTAATAAGATTGATTAGTTGTATCTCATTGTGATCACCATTAGATTTGGTCTTTAATCATAATGGCCTTCCACTAACTTGGCGAATCCTACACTTCTAAGTAGGGAACGAAAATCCCTTATTAGATGGATTTCTAGTGGGTAATGGAGTTCTTAATAGGCCACTAATATCCCTCAGGTATACATTTCCATTCTTGGAATAATAGTTCTTATTAAGTGGACAACTCTTATCAATCACATCTCATGTGAGGTTCCATTAATCCGGCTCCTAATATTATGGGCCTCAGGTACACCTAATTACCATTCTTGGCCTTTAGCATTAGTTAAGTCCATACTATTGGATTAGTGAAATGTATGGATTTGAACACTACAAACCTCAGGTACGCCTATTTGCCATGCTTGGCCTATAGTGTATCCATACACCCACAACATCTCATGCTTAATAATAATACTACATGAATCTCTTAGGCCTTATGTACACCTCTATGTATCCATAACCGATGCACACAAGTCTAAAACCATACAAGTTATTGCTCCAATGGAGAGCCTAGACCTAAATTTGATTGGAAGATTTTTGGGTCAATATTAAGGTCTCACTTTGCACATTAGCTGGTTTACAATATATATATCTCATACATACATTGCATGCCATCCATCCACAATATACATATCTCATACATACATTGCACATGCAAAATGGATGCATAAATAAGGAGTGATCATGGGCCTTTCTTAAGCCTATTCTAACTCTTAGAATAATTACAAATTGGCCTAGCCTAAAAAAAGCCTTCATGTCATGAGCCTTTTTTGTCACCATCATCATGGGCCTTGATCCATGCCACTAAAGGCTGAATGGGCCATCAAATTGAACACTTCAATCTTTAAGTCACAACTCTTGTGATTTACATTCAATCCTTAGCATACCAAGGCAAAAATTTACATCCTAAAACTATGTAATTAACACTTAATTTACATACCAAAAAATAATAAAATTAATTATTATTACAAACTATAGAATGTAAACTAAGTCCATGATCATTCCTTGCATGTATGACAAGCAAATATTTAATAAAATATAACTCTTTCTTATTATCATATATTTGCAAAGTCAAATAAACAAGAAAAAAATATTTGTGAATAGTATTGCTATAGTACTATGAATAGTACTGTTACTACAGTACCATGAACAATATTGTTGCTATAGTACGTGAACAGTACCTTCTACATTTTTTTTATTAAGCATCTTTAGTCACAACTCTTGTAATTATCATGATTTTTAGCATGTAATTCTTATGGTTTAGGCTCTAATACCACTTGAAGGGATCAAGATTCAAAGCAATCAAAATCATACGGAATTTAAAAAATTTTGATTACATGCAACTCTTGCATCAATACTAGAATCTTGCCCCAGTCCAAGATCACATCATAAGTAAATATACATAGCTAAAACATGCATGATAGACAGTATTTTAAATTAACAACCAAGTCACAAAGCCTACCAACTAAAAGTTTAGTAACACTTACAAAACTCCTAAGTTTGTAGCACGCTTGACAAGCTTTGGTTGTTGTAATCCACAAGCTTTAAGTTCCCCAAATATGAAGCCTCTAGCTTGAAACATATAAGTTGCATAAGGAAGATCTTCAAGGATGATGGAGTACTACCCACAAGCCTCTCTTCTTTGACCCAAGATGCTTGTTAAAACTTCTCTAAGCTTTGAATGTGTGTGAGGCTTAGTAGCAATCTCCAATGGATATCAATAGTGGATATGGATTTGTACAACTCTTGTACAACTATGGCTATTGTCTTGAGAGTTTACAATACTTGTGATATTTTCTATTCTCTACACTTAGATGAAGAAGGAAGAAGATGATATCAACCCTTTTCTCTCTTTTATAAGAATATTAGAAACTCTCTCAAATGTGCATTAGCATTAGTGTGTTGTCTTTACACCACCTACTAACTTAAAATACATCCATTTGATAATAGCTTGAGTGTTTCATAGTCAAGATGCATGTATATGTTAGATTGAGTGTCTCACGCTTAAGCTACATGCATATGATAGTTTGAGTGTCTCACACTCTAACTATATGTATGGATAACTTTATATCATAAGTAGGATTAGTTTGGTTGTAAGGATAACCTTAGCCTTTGACTTCATTAACCCTTAATGAATTAGGCTAAGGTTATGGGCTTGTCTAACACTTAAACAAGGCCCACACCAAACTAAATAAGAAAACTCATGGGCCCTATATTTAAACTCTTTAAATAAAGCCTAACTTTAATCCACTATTAATAATACATATGGTCCATCTCATGTCCCATATCCATTCTACCATTTGGAGGTAAATATTAATTTAGTTCTTGAACTTAATATCTCATATTAAATTAAGTCCAAATTAATATTTATTTAATTATAATTAGTCCTAACCTTTGAATTTAGATTTCGGGATATGCTAGATCCTGGCACATGTGCAAATCCAATTCAATTTAATTTAATTAATTAATTAAACTCTTTAATTAATAATTAAATTAATAATTATCTTCACTTGTACAACTCTTGTGTGTGTGACTTACTAGGTTCAAGTCTAAATATTAATAGGAAATAATATTAACACTTAATATTATGGAAACACCTTTCCATGCTAAATGTGAAAATTCTAGTTAATAACATTTAGTTCCCATAAGTCGTGAGTGACCCCTAGTATAGATATCACATTTACCCAATTAGAAATGAATGCTATATGTAGATCCACAAGAACCATAGAACATAATTATTTTGTACTAAATATCTCTTCATTACAAGATCCTGATATCGGCTAGAGTTACGATTTAGTCAAACTCTAATTGCCTCAATCATATGACCTTATCTTTAGTTCAATTCTCGATAAAATACGACTACTACTAGAAACTCCTTTTTAGCACCGAAACTCTTTTCGGGTAAGTCGAGTTTGACCTGACCAGGTACTTAATCATCAAGAATAACTTACATAGCATAGAATCTTATCCTGGTTCACTCTAGGTAATGAATTCCATCTTAGCCGATCACTCATCCCTACATACAACCAACTAGAGTCACCACACGCCATATACCCATACGTGGCTAGCACATGTATGTAAGCGATAACAAACTCTAACCAACCATATATGGATGACCGTGTTGCCTCAGGTCAAAGGACCAAATGCACCATTATATCTAAGATTATGATTGTTGATAAAGTGAATTTCCATGCAATCACAAATCTTACGTCACAGTTCGATCCACCCATCACATGAATATCCACATATCTATTTTGATATCTCATATCAAGTAGTATAAGACTTACTACCTCCCACTATCGATATCACATACTAATCAAGAAAAATAGACAGAGGTGATAGTTTAGAGATTAATACTACCATTATATTAATCTAATGACTATGAATATTTATAGTATATGTACTAAATGAGTTTGTCGCTCATATTGTCAACTCTTGATAATAAACTCATTTAACATAATACTAAAGGATAAATATTCAAATAAACTTAACACTTAATTTAAATGAATAGTTTATTGCCATAGGGATAAATGTACAATATCAACATATAAGAATGACCCTAGGGCACATCTATACTAACATTATTAAGTTATTATTTTATTAAAATTATTTATTTAATTATTTTATCCTTTAGTTTGCGTAATGCATGGATTCACTTCTTGTTATTAATTTAATATGCTAATGCAAATGGAAATAAAGAAATATTATTTAAAAGAATTATTAATTAATTAAACATTCTTAAACTTTAATTATATTTAATGAGAAAATATATTATCTATCTATATATAGTAGGGCAAAGGTCCATTTTGCCTTTAATGTTTATATTAAGGAGCATATTTACTATTAAAGAAAATTTTGGAGCATTTAAGTACAAAAATTTGAAAAATAAAGAATTTATTTTTTAACCCCTTCATTTAACATATATTAAATGGTAGTTATCTTTTTGTATTAAATTATAATTTTTTAATATAAAAATATCAATTAGAATTCTAAAAATATTTTTCTTTTTCACCCACACCCTCTCTCTTCTCATCCCAAAATTGTCATCACTATCATCAATTTATCGCCACCATTAATATTACCACAATCACCAATATTAGCACATGGACACTACCATCGTTTAATAGAAAAAGAAAATAATCAGTGATGCTCCATGGTCTATCACCAGCCTCTTCTATCACTTCTCTTTTTTATTCGACTTAATATTTGCTTCTTTATTCATGTAAGCAGTTGGCACTTTCATTTTTTAAGAGGTATAGAGATTGAGGTGGCTTTTGCTTTTTTTCTCTAAATATCTACATAACTATATATTTTAATTTGAAAATTAGAAATTCAATGTTTTAATTTGCATCCATTATTGTGATAAGATTAAAAACAATAAAATTAGAGGATGCAAATTCATGTATTCAAAATAGGACCATCATGCCTACATAAAAGTAAAAAAAAAGTGTGAATATAATAATTCCATGCCAAATTCTTTGTTTTTAAGAAATAGAGCAATACAAAAATTAAAAATGGTTACCTGGGTGGAAGACATGTGGATGGCGATGGATAATGTGAACAAAGCGGTGATCAAATTCGATGTCGCCATTGTCATCATTGTTGTCCAAGCAGCGAGTGACATTGGTGTTGAAAAATCGAGATGCTATTATTGTAGGGCATGATAAACCCATATTTTAAGTATATTTTAAGTATATTTTGAGTCAATATTTAGTTAGTTCTATATTAGTGTGCCTACTTTTACACAAGTATGTGGAAATTTATCTAATGTAGCAAGCTTCAATATTTTTGCCATAACTTGCTCTACAGAAGCCGAATTGAGGTAATTATAAACGTTATAAAAATCTAAGACAAAGAGCTACAACTTTAAAGAAAGATATAGCTAATTCGATCATTTTTAAGGGCTAAAATTCATGAGAATTCATTAGGTCTTGCATAATGTTAGAAATGAGCCCAAATTGAGAAAGGATGCTTATTGCTATTTGAAGCATAGTTGTGCCAAGTGGTGGCACAGTCGTGCTAGAGGTCATAGAAGCCAATAAAGAGTTTTGTATAGCTATGTCAATCTTTGGCACAACCATGCCACATTAGATAGAAATAGAACTAAGCCAGCAATACAGTCGCGCGAAAGATGTAACCATATCATGAAGTAGAATCCAATTAGTATTAATTTATTTCAAGGCTAATCTGAATCTAACTCTTACAAAGAGTCACTACCTCTATATAAAGCCAATGTAGGATGTGAAAGGAACATCTATAACACATTTATACAATATTCTTTTAACTCTTGCATTCAAAATTCATAAAAATATTCATTATTATCATTAGAATCAAGTGCAAGGGCATATCTTGTGTTGTTCGTACAAATAAAAAGGGGCATTCAAAGTCAAAATTAGGGAATTTCTTATTTCTTTTGGATGTTTGTAAGAATTTTTATGAGTTTTGTTTTTGTAACCATGACATTATTATACTAGATTTTTATTATATCCTATGATGGATTTAAGTAGCTTGGGGATGTATTGACAATTGCATTTTGCCTAATTTAAGTTAATTTCTTTCATATGGGTTTTATTCTTATGCTTAATTATATTTGATGATTGGTTATGGTTAAAGTATGTTGAGATTGGGAGGTGACGGTGACACACACTTTGGACTTATTATTTATATTGAATATCCAAATAAGTGTTATGAGACTGGGAGGTGATTAATACTTTAGACCTATAATAAAATCTATTGATGTTAATTGAGTTGGGAGACCTTTTAATTATTAATATTTTAAGATTCATCATTGAGCTTAAGTTTAATTAAGGATTTGTTATAGTATGCTTAGTAATGCGGGAGTCCATAAGTAGTAGCTAACGATTTAGTTAATTAAACAAACTTATAAATTGTTTGGGAAAGAGTATAAGAGCATTAGTTTATGAGTATCATATGCATAATTCAATATTATGTTAAGGTAAGATGTATATGCGTTAATACATAAACCAAGTGAACAATGACATTCTAGTATATGCATTAATCATATTGATTATTTAATTAATTTTGTTAATTACTTTATTTTGTTTTAACTTAATTTCATTAGTTTAAAACCTAATATCAGGGTTAGTTTCAGTTTAGGTTTAGATTTAATTTCAAACTTAATTTGATTTATTTGGACAAATAATTAACTAAGTAAATTACTAATCAATAATTAGTCCTCGTAGAAATGATAACTTATACTTAATATACTATATTTCTTGAGCAGTCTGTACGCTTGCGATTAAAACCAACTAAAGCAGATGGTATATATAAAGGTAGGGATAAGGTTCGAAGAGACGAGCTTCTTAAGAGCTAAAAAGCATGCCATTTGTATTTGAGAGATGAGAAATTATATGAGTCAATTTATTTTGTCAGTTTATGGATAAAGATGAGTGAGTTTTAAACATAAAATATAGAAGATGATAGAATTGAGTGGGGAGCAAGTAGGCGAATGAAGATTCTAGAAAATTAAAGTTAATCTTTACTGATTTTGTAAGAATTTATTAAATAGGGTACACTAAATAGCAATTGGTTACATGGGTTCCATTATAAACTATATATCTGGTCAAGGAATGCACAAGATATAGAGATGTGATTGTGCTTCATTAGGATTAAACATGTTGATTCAGCTAAATTGTAACTTATTTTGGGGTGAGAGAAAGAGAGGGTGTGAGTGAAAAAGAAATAAACTTTTAAGGATGTAATTGATATTTTATATTGAACAATTATAATTTAATACAAGAAGGCATCTACCTTAAACATCTGTTAATTGACTATTAAATGAGGAGCTTAAATTCTTTACTTTTCAAGGGGATAACAAAATTTTCAGTCCTAAAAATAATATGATTTTTACAATTAAGCCTTACAAGTTTAATTTATAATAATTGAGTCAATTAGTAAATAAAAATTTAACCATTGGTCTTATCTTATTAAACCTAATGAAAGATGTATATGTGGCGTCTGAGTCAGCAACAGGTAGAATGCCACCTTCCACGTAATCACGCCATATTATAACTCAATCTGCCACATCATTTTTTTCTTAACAACCCTAATTTTTTTTTAATTATTTTTCTTTTTTTTATCTACACCTCTTCTTTACTAATACTACCACCGCTCCTTTTTTAATAACTAAAAGTTTTGTAAAACCCATAAAAAGATCATAAAACTCACTTTTTTTTTTATCCGTGTTCAATCCTCACCCTCAATTCCTTCAATCAAATGATATATAATCCCCACATATCCTAAACCATACCCACCATGAATTCACTTATAATATCTTCAATTTTCATAATTTTAATCAACAAAACAAAACCCTTTCTCTTTTATTAACTCTAACTACTTAAAAAGATTTAACTTGATGCTCAAAAAAGCTCATGCTAGGTATAATTCCATTGAACTTCAAGATTATTAAGAGAATTTGACAGATGCATATTTTTCTCTTTCTCTATTTCTTAGTGAAGATGATTATGATACATCATCTATTATTATTGTTTTTAGGATTTGTTTAAAGTAATTAGATTGGTATGAGAAGAGGTTGATTTCCTATATGGGTTTTTTTATTTTTAATTGATTTGACTTTGGTTTATTTAATTTATGCTAATAGTGCATGTTTCCAAAATGGAGAAACAATATTGCCTGATATTTTTTGTTAATTTGGGTTTTGGAAAAATTTTGGTTGTTAAGGAAGGAGGGGGTATTGTTAATAAAGAAGAGGTGTAGATAAGAAAGAGAAGAAAAAAAATTAGGGTTGTTAAAAAAGAAAATATTGTTGTGACAGGTTGAGTTATGATATGACATTATAACGTGGAAGGTGACAGTCCACCTATTGCTAATTTAGATGACACATATGCATCTTCCGTTAGGTTTAACTAGGGCTGGCAATTCGTGTTAACGGGTCGTGTCAAGACACGATTATAACACAGAAATGACCAACCTAAATATGACTCGTTTAATTAATCGTGTTAAAACTATAAACCCAAACACAGATACGTTTAAGTAACAGGTTACACGACACGACCCGTGTAACCTGTTTAACCTATACTAGTCTAAATATGTTTAGACATACTTTTTAACACGTTTAACATATTTTAACACATTTAACATGTTTTAACACGTTTAACACATTTAACACATTTTAACATATTTATACATTTAAAATATCAAAAAAATTAATTATATTTTTAAATATAATTATGTAGTTTTTGTATTGTAATTAACATTTTATATTATTAATATTTTTAAGTATTTTAAATAATATTTATTTAATATTAAATTAATATTTAATAATAATTTAGTATTATATAGTATTTATTTGAGACTAATATTTGATAAATCTAATTATTTATATTAAAGTTACCTACTTTTGATAAATTTTTAAGTATTAATTGTCGGATCTGTGCCCAAATATTAATACTATATTTAGATAGGACTAGATTGTATAGAAAATAAGTTTAATTTGGAGGACTTAATTGAAAATAATTAAGTTCAGGGACTAAAACACATTTGGGCATCAACCGCCCAAATCCTCAAATAAAAAATAATAATTTTATTTACGTATTGAGAGCGATGGAAGCGGTGGGATGAATCACCGCTCCCATGCAGTGATGGCTAAGGACTATTTGTGAAGCCACAAACAATGGAAAAGGAACGAAAAACGATTGAAAGAAAAGAAAAGCAAAACAAAGCAAAAGAAAAGGAAGTTTTAGTTTTAGGTTATCTAAAGTTCATTCTGGTACAACGTGAGGATGACTGAAACTCTGGGAGAGTTAAAGGAAATAACGACGTAGGTGAGTGGATCCTCTTCTTCAAAACCCCATAATTTTCTTCAATTGTTTTGTTGATTTGATTAAATTTTTGGATGTCTGATTGGATTTGATTTTTATTGATTTTTGTTGAAAATTTTAAAAATATGTACGTTAGTCGAATTAGGGAGGCGACGCCTCAGCCCATTGAGGCCCTAGAGGCGGCGCCTCTATGGCATAGAGGCGTGTGCCTCTGCCTGAAAAGGGCAGTGCCTCTGAGGCACAGAGGTGTGCGCCTCTGTAGAGAAGAGGTGGTGCCCCCTCTACTGATTAGGCGGTGCCTCTATGTGATTTTGAGTAGTACTCCAGTCTGATTTGAAGGAAAAACTTATTTCTGTACTAAATTTGAATACTGAGATATGATTATAGTATTTTGATTGGTTGTGACTAAAATTGATTTGAGAAACTATGATATTTGAATGACTTTGAGTAATTAAATACTAAAGGATTGCAGTAAGACCGTGTCCGAAGCACAGCAACTCATGTTATTATAACACCCGCCATTTTAGCCTACGTGTTTATGATGTATGAATGACATTTTTTGCATGTTAGATAATGAACTTATTTAAGTTTAAGAATGAGTATAAGTGTAGAGAAGGATCCAATTGAAAAAGGGGTTTGGAGTGAATTGTTACCTCTCTAAAGTTTTGGGGTAATGTGTAAGATGCTCATTTCATTAAGGAGACATTTGGTTATTTTGGTGATATTTAATTAGAATATTAATTATTAAGTGATAAGTGATAAATGTGTATTATTATTATTATTATTATTATGATATTTGGTGATAATATGTAATTATGGAGGAAGACTTTAAAGGGGACATTTGGTAGCTTTTGATTGGTTGATTTGTTTATGTGTAAATCTAATTGATATTGTGCATATATATGTGTGGGCTGTTACAATGGTTTGTAACAGCCCAGCCCACCCGCACTGTGATATTGTCCGCTTTGGCCACAAGACACCCAGCAAGGGCCCTCACGGGTTTAAAACGCATCACAGGAGTGAGGTATCCGCAGGACTATAAGCCCTACTTCGTTCTCCTCACAAACCGATGTGGGATAGCCACACTATCCACCCCTCAACGGGCCCAGCGTCCCCGCTGGCACAACCGATCCGGGAACCGGCTCTGATACCATTGTAACAGCCCAGCCCACCCGCACTATGATATTGTCCGCTTTGGCCATAAGACACCCAACAAGGGCCCTCACGGATTTAAAACGCGTCACAGGAGTGAGGTATCCGCAGGACTATAAGCCCTACTTCGTTCTCCTCATAAACTGATGTGGGATAGCCACACTAAAAGTGTGTGGGTGTGCAAAAAAAATAAGGAGGAAGAAGATAAGAGAGTTTTTGGTAGAAATTGTAAAAAGGACTGGATTGTAAGATAAGTGGGGACTTAATTATAATAAATATAAGTTCAAGGACTAATTGGATAAAATATCATTTCATTAAGGACCAAAGTGGATATTTGGTAAGTAAATATCACAATTTTCATCTGATCTTCTCCAGCTCCAATATGTATATGCATATATGTGTGTGAGAGTTCTTAAGAAAACTTAGTATGTTGCACCAAATTTCCTCATAAAAGAACTAGGGTTTAGAGAAAAAGAGAGAGAGAGAGAGACATAGAGAGTTGTTGCTTAGGCTGAGAAGTTGGGACTTTAAGCTGGAATTAACAACCTCCTAAGTGCAAGAACATCAATTGGTAAGTTAATTATATTTTTGGTTAAGTTAGTTTGGTTTTGATAGTTAAATTTGTGCCCTGTTTTGGTTAAGTTAATGTGTAAGATGC
>CATIWO010368162.1:0-11822 GCA_949673435.1 Macaranga tanarius | reverse complement strand
TAGACATCTTAAATTGAGTGGAATAATGAATTGTAGTATAGTGGATTTAGTGGTATTATGAATATTGTATACGTTGATGATACTCATATTCCGAGCTTGGTTATGATAGATTTAAGTGTATTATCCGAGTGTGCTTATTTAATTATATTGGATTTTTAATATATTCCCTGAATTAGAAAAAGTATATTTTATCCACTCACTGGGTAATTTCCATATGAAATTACTCACACTCTTTTGTTTTAAAATTTTCAGTGTAGGTGCTTAATATCTGCTTAGTTAGCAGCGGAGAGAAGTCAGTGCAGTGGACAATGCTAATGAAAAAATTGATATTAACATTTTTGTGTAATTTTATGATACACTCGAGTTGTATAAAGTTTTATAATTCTATTGTTGTGATGTAGTTGTTAAGTAATACCTAAACTATCATTAAATCCTTAATTACGTGTATTAATGGAGAAAATTTTGGTGATGACATTACAGCTTTAGTTAACAGAAAGCTGATGTGGTAGTCACTTTTTGGTCTGCCTCAGTTGAGTGGAGCCCCATAATTGCTTATTGCTTTGAAGTAATATTTTTTTTTAATGTTTGGACAGCCTAAAAACACTCAGAATTTAGGGTTTTATGATTTTTCAGTCAACACAAAATTGTTTGGACAGCCTAACAGTTTAGAATTTTATTTTAAAATAATTGAAAAAAATTAGTGGATTGTCCAATCATCAATCCAATAAGAAATTGTGGGCTTCACTCAAATGAGACAGACAAAAAAGTTACTGTTCGTTAACTAAAACTGACGGATGGTATTATTTGCAAGATTTTTTTAGTTGGTGGTTACTTTTGTAAGAAAAAATTGGTTAGAGTTTAATTTGAAAGGGCTATAAAAGGTTAGAATTTTTTTGTTTAATTTTCCCTATAATTTAATATTACAAACAATATTGAAATGTGTACACAAGAATTCAATAAAATTAATACTTAATAATAATGCTTATATTTTGTTTAAGCAATGGAATCATGGCTTATAATTATGATGCTAATAAAATTTCTTTTTTATTTGCAAAATAATTTCAGTTTATAAATGTTCACAAATATTAAAATAAAAATATATGATAGATTATAATATTGATAAAAAATATACCAATTAATTCATAATGATGTTTCTTAATATTTAGATAAATAAATAAATTTGTCTAACAATACTAAAAGTTTTAATTAATAACTACAAAATATTGCAATAAAATATTCAATCAATGTATCAGTTATATTTTATAACGATATTTTTTATATGTTGCAATAAATTCTGGTATAATGATATCTAATACTTACTTTTATGATATTTACTAAATGTCATTTAAAGTCAATTTATTGCAACAATTAAAAAATATTATAATAAATTATTATTAATATTATAATAGATGAATACCAACAAATAATAAAATGTTGTTATATTATCTAACCACAATGAATTAAGCTACATTTAAACAATATTTCAAAAAATATATTGTTATAGATATATAGCAACTTTTTTTTTTTTAATTTCATACAACATTTGATAATTGTAACTATAGCTGTTTTTTTGTTGTAGCGAACCTCAACTAATCGTATATAATATTAATATTGTGAGGTGGGAGCCAAATGGTAAGATATAAAATAAGACTTTCACTGATTTTTTTTAATTTTCTGTTAATTAATTTTACAAAATTTAGATTTGAGAGCTCGCAACTTAAAAAATGAAAATTATTATATTGAATGTTAATTACAAATTGGATAAGAAAGGACTACATGCATCAAATGATTAAATGCAGTGCATACAAGTGCGCATACATATACATGTATCACGAGGAATTTGTTATGTTGTTGAAGGGGAAATGACCCCTTCGAATAGATTATGCATACATAATGGTTATATTTGTAATTCACAATACATAAAATGCCATATTTTTAAGAGCTTATTTTAAGATGAATTGAATTGAAGCACTTCTTTTCTTAAAATTTTGAGATGCATTTATTTTATAAATTCAATCACAGAACTATTCAAATAGCAGCATGTCTGACTAACAGAAATTTGTATTTTACCTCATTGAATTACATAATAATAACCTAATTTTATCTAGACTTTGGAAAACAAAAGTTGATTAAGAATAAAGGTTGAAGGCTAAAATAAACTCATACAAAATGGTCAAATATTAAATGAATTTAAGATCAAAATACGTAGTTGTGACCATTTTGATGATGAGAAAAACGTTACCGTACTTGACCAACACCAAGTATGAAACAGGCAACAAAAGTAGTGTGAAAAGAAGAAAGTCATGTCTCCACATAAGTACGTTCCTTGGTTTATTATTGTTACGATCAATGATTTCTTATCCACTTCATGTCAGTCAATATCAAACACTCAAGAAAACAAAACTGAATCACTTTACCGCTGGTTCCTGCCATTTGCAAGTCTCAGATTAATTTCATGTTTACTTCTTCTAAGTCACAGTCCAACAAGAGTTAAAAATTTGAGTCTTCCCTTCAACAATTTCAATCTTTCTTTGTGAACACAAATCATTAGTCCTGGTCAGTCATACAAGTAATCAGTTTTACCGCTGAAGTTATTCCCTTCCTTCACTCCAGCACCCCGGATTACCCTTGCTTTTCTCTATATTTAATTGATCTGTGGTTGGTTAGCTAATTAGCAACGACCCACGTTAAGATATGATTTTCTTGAAAGAATCATGTGCTGTTTCTACTATTCTTTTCTTGGCAATCTTTTTTCCTTGCCTAATCAAAGCTCATGTTTCTGACTGGTGTAACCGGACATGCGGCAATAACCATGTACCATACCCTTTTGGATTCTCTTCTGGTTGCCTAATCCCATTAAATTGCAGCCAAGCTGGAATGATGCTGGTCAATGAGTTTCCTATCCAATATGTAAACGACCAGTACATAAGGATCAGTCTTAAACCCAAATGCAACCGTCCAATTCAGACCTTCAGATCTCTAAACACAAGTCATTTTGCACCCCTATCAAGAAATGCGATTCTATTGAATAACTGCTCTTCCACAGTTTTACCCTGCAACATACCTACAATAAGCGTCAACACCCATTTCGAGACGCTTACTTGTTCAGGGACAAACGCCAATGCCAATGCCAACATCAGTTGCCTTTTCAATCTAACTCAGAATGAATTCTTTGATTACGATAAATATACCTATCAGCTGGAACAGTGCCGGAACTTTTTGTCATCGATATCATCGGAGTATGCAAATGTTTCGGGTGTGATTTCGTTGGACATTCAGATGATGGATTTGGGGTGGTGGCTTCCAGGGAAGTGCGATTGCTCTGATCATGCAGATTGTATTGAAGTTGTTGCTCCTGATCAGGGACAAGGACATCGGTGTAAATGCAGAGATGGATTCGAGGGTGATGGTTTTTCAGGTGGCGCCGGCTGTCGGAGAGGTTAGCTTTTTTTTTTTTTTTTTTTTTGCTCCATTTTGTTATCTACTTATTCTCAAACTCTTTTATTTCTCTACTGAAAATTTTTGGTTACTCCAAATGCATTACATTCACCCGATTAATTTTTTTTTTAATAATTAAATGTTAGACCTGACCATTGATTGTAATATCTAGAGTTGGCACAAATCTACTGTTAATATTACCTCACACATGCTAGTGGCCGGTCTTCTTTTTCTGTTTGGGTAATTAACATCTTAATTGCTGCTGCATTAAAAAGTTATAGAGAACCTATATTTTCAATTTTTTTGGGTCATTAACTGTCTTCTTTTGTTAAAAGGTTGGCTTTTCTTGGAGTAAAGTGTAGTGGGTAGTAGATAATAGTATTGTTACTGACCCAGTGAAAGTTAGAAAGAGGGATATGTAGGTCCTCTAATTGATTACCACTCAATAAAATCAATCATTGCATTGGAAGTGAAGTCAAGATAATTGATTGATTAGCCAAAGGAGCAAAATTTGTGTGTGTTTCATTATGCCAAAGGACCAAATTTTAGTTCATCATCCAACTCCAAGTGCAAGACTTTGATATGTTCTTCTTGTTTTATTTTTTTCCTCTACCCATATAATTACAAAAATGAGAATAGGTGGAAAGGATAATTAGCAAGTAATGCAAGCTATTTGGTAGCTTAACCCAACACGTTTATTGATGGGCCCTTGAGCTATTTTTAAAATAAATATAATCCACTTGTATTGATGAACCTACGTAATTGTCCTAATTACATGGGATTCATCCGGTCTAATAATTGTATAAACTAGAAATTTATAATTCAACGGTTTTAGTCTAACGCCATATCTGGCTGCTGATAGATTAATATAGTAATTAACTAGCGCTAATTTTTAGGAGACTGCATATGGACAAAACAATATGATATGTCGACAAGGGAGCAGGCTTGGAGGCTTATAGACTAAAACTTAGAAAGGAATTTTTCACCCAAAATTATGGGGTGGGATATGTACAATTTGAAAGTCAAATTAACTTGAAATAATTGAATAATTAGGTGGTTGAACCATTGATTAAGTACTAATCATTAAAAAATTTATTAGCTTGAGGTTTAGGTTATTAATCTTTGTCAAACCTAACCTTCATGACTTTTACCATAACATTTTTTTATTAGAAAAAAAAAATGAAGGAACAAAAGGGAACATAAAGGAACAAAAATGATTTTAGGCATCAGTTACCTGCACTGCATTATTTTCTTGGATTGACATTGTAAAATGTCAATGGGGTAAGTAAAGTGTTGACTTTCTTGTAAAATGTAATACTAAGTGTCACGGATTGGACTCACCTTGCACTAAAATGGCCCAAATTCTCTGGAAGTTATTGACTTGATGAAATTGGAAATGGTCTATAAAAACTCCATCTCATAATTTTTGTTTTGCCTTTTGCTATGCATAAACAGGTTCTTGCAATCTGGGAATGTACCTAACTGGCGAATGTGGAGGAGCCACTAGAATTGTCGTTTTGATTGGAGGTATTTTTCATAACACCAATTCTTTAATCAGAAGTCAGAACCAATATTCCATGCCATTAAACCAGTGCCTAGCCATCAGGATGCCTGTTGGCAGCATAGCTTGGAAAGTTTAGCAAGAAAATAGCGTCAGAATTTAGTTTGAAACAAAACAAATTGCAACACTAAACTTAGATATGCTTTTTTTCCTTTTCAATCTCAGGAATTGTTGTGGGAGCAGTTTTAATAGTTTCTCTGGGTCTGACTTGCTGTTTGGTCCGAAGACGATACGCTATATCAAAAGCCAAAGGTTTTAGAAAGCTAAGACTGACTGAAGCTACAGGCATTAACATTCCAATCTATCCTTACAAGGAAATTGAGAAAGCAACAAACAATTTTTCTGATAAACACAGGCTTGGAACTGGTGCCTATGGAACAGTTTATGCTGGTAAACTCCACAGTAATTTATGGGTTGCCATTAAAAGAATTAAACATAGAGATATTGATGACAGCACTGAGCAAGTCATAAATGAAATCAAGCTCATTTCTTCAGTGAACCATCCAAATTTAGTTCGCCTCTTAGGTTGCTCAATAGAAAATGGTGAACAGATTCTTGTCTATGAGTTCATGCCTAATGGAACATTATGCCAGCATTTACAGAGAGAGAAAGGCGATGGACTTGCCTGGCCAGTTCGCCTTACTATCGCTGCTGAAACTGCTCGAGCTATAGCTCATCTACACTCTGCAATTGACCCGCCAATATACCATAGAGATATAAAGTCAAGCAACATACTTTTAGACTACAATTTCAGGTCCAAAGTTGCTGATTTTGGCCTTTCCAGACTTGGCAGGACTGAAATATCCCACATCTCGACTGCCCCACAAGGAACTCCAGGCTATCTTGATCCTCAATACCATCAGAATTTCCATCTTTCAGATAAAAGTGATGTGTATAGCTTTGGAGTAGTTCTTGTTGAGATCATAACAGCATTGAAAGTGGTAGACTTTTGCAGGCCTTATAATGAAGTAAACTTGGCTGCTCTTGCCACTGACAGGATTGGAAAGGGAAGATTAGCTGAGATTATTGATCCATTAATTGATATACATAGCGATGCTTGGACTCTTTCTTCTGTACATAAGGTATCAGAATTAGCATTTAGATGCCTTGCATTTGACAAAGACACGAGGCCATCAATGATGGAAGTGGCAGTTGAATTAGAACAAATAATTCTAAGTAGATGGTCACCTTCGGAAGAAATCGAAACTTCATGTTCTTCTTCATCTAATATTAGTGAAAAGCCTCTGAGCTCAACTGATAAGAAAGGTGAATTGGGCAAAATATGTTTGTTTACACAGGTGAGAAGTTTGAAGTCAGTGGATGGAGCAAAGGACAATTCACCTGTTTCTGTTCAGGATCCATGGTTGAGTGAACAAAGCTCACCTTCATCAAGCAGTTTGTTAAATACTGTATAATTCAGTAATTTGAAGTGCTCTTTTCTTGATCCAATGCTTGTGAATACTGTCAAAGAAATTTTTTTATCTTAAAGATTTTTGTCCCTCTAAACTGGGTATTTTAAAACTTTTCTTGGATTTGCTTTGTGGGCAGTTCTTGAGATTTCAGAAATTGTGTCTCACTCTCCGTAAAAGCAAACGTATCATTCTTCAGAAGCGTTTCATATAATGCATCTCCAAGATGGAAAATTCTTATCTACACTCTCGGTGTATTACACCCAATGATAAGATTTAAAAGATAATTTTTATTTTATCAACCAAGTGTAAAACACTTAAGTAATGTGTTTTAAATTCTACCACCGGGTGTAATACACGCAGTGTAGGTAAGACTCTCCCCTCCAGGATGGTGTGTGCATATTAATTCCAAATACCTGACAGTTGCTGACATTTTAAAGTACTTGTAGTTTTTGAAATTACTAATTGAGTACCTGAAGTTTATTTTTCTACAATTGAATTCCAAAAAATCAAATACTTGACGGAAGGTAAGCACCAGAGCTCTGATTCCAAAAGCCGAAGAAAACGATGACGTTATGTAACAAGTCAAACAACGTTGGGTCTAGCTGGGCTGTATTTTCATTTTCCCATTGGGCCATCTTTGTTTTGTTTAGTCTCATAAGCCCATGCGGCAAGAAAGAGATATCGTTCAGGACAAAATTAGCAGAAATAATTTTTTGAAGTATCATTTGAGATTAAATCCAAACAAGAAAAAGAAAACAAATTGGAAACTTCCAAAAAGTTCTTGTTCATTTCGGATATCTTCTGCATTTATCTACTTATTTTGGATTATGTGATACCGTTTTTATTGTCACTGAAAAATTATGGAGTTGACATATATTGTGCAGACCAATGATCGAACCCCTACCTCCTTGATTTTTCTCTTGTGGTGTTGGAAATTAACCACTACATCTAAATGCTAAAAAAAAAGGAAAATTTATGGAAGAGATTCCGGTGGCAGTGGAGAGCTGATATAGAAAATTTCTAATGGAATTGACAAATTTTTTAGTTTCAAAATAAAGAAAAATTAACAAATTGATTGAGTTGTGATACATATATAATGTGCATATATCTTTCTGCAAAAGGAATTAAGTTCCACTCAAATTTTTAATTCACCTAATAGGAAGGATTTTCATAAATCTTTTTTTTTTATCAATATTGTACACAAAAATGAAGACATTAAATAAATAATTTGTGAAAAAAATATAGACTGCATATATAAAATAACAGTAATTATTTATAGATATAAAAATAATGTTGCGATACATATTGGTAAAGTTGGGACTCAAATATTAATTTTTTATATTTTTTTTAGTAAATTAGCTGTTAAATTATTTTTTAACAAATACTAAATTATATTTCATACTTATATAGAATATAGTTGTGAGAAGATATATGTTAGATCCGAATGACCACAATACTCACCAACTAGCGAGGTCTTGTGGTCGTGGGTCTCATAGTGGTACCCAAAAAATTGAAGGGGATCTCTACCCTTCGGTGTGGTAAAATATCACACCATCTTATCCAATATTCACTCAAGAAAAAAGAGACGGATAAATAATAATTATTTTTTTCTAATAACATTTTAAATATATGATTTAAAATCTACTTATTTCTAAAATTTTAAAAATTATTATAAATTATATATAGTTGATGAATATTTAAATGATTAATCTCTTTATTAATAAAAAAAATTATATATATACATAGGAAACATAGTAGGCAGTAGCTGTTATATTAACGTCTTAAATCACTCATTGTCATAGCCGTCAAATTAAAATCTTAAATGATTATTTCATGTCCCAGAGAATCACTTTTGGAAACGAAAAATTTTGGAAACGAAAAATTGATCTTTCTCTAAATAGCTGAAAAAGATGGAGACTAAGTAAAACTTGCTGATTAGCCTATAAGTCATAGCTTGGTTGGCAAAGATGGAGGTCGTGATGACTAATAACTCCAGGTTCAATTCCTAGTAAAGGCATATAGTGCCGCTTGCATGCCTAGTGCTAGGTATATATATGTATATTTGTATTTGTAATGTTTGTTGTTTGTAATATTTGTAGTAGTTGTAATAGATCGATGTTAATAGCTGTAATAGATGTGATAAATATGTAGTTGTTGTAACACTAAGTCGTCCTCAATGCGACTAAGTTCAAAAAAAAAAAAAAACTTGATGATTCATTAATTAAAGAGACTGTGCAACAGCAGAGTTTATGATTTATTCGCACTAAATTCGAAGGAAGATAACTCATGTCTCTATCAGAAAACATGAACAGTATTATGTATAACTAACGAAATCTTAAATTGTTTATCATTCATTTCAAATACTACTGCTACTGAAAAAAATAAATAATTTTAAAAAGTAAAATTTTATCTTTATTTTATTAGAGATAACACTATTCATATCTCTATTAGCTACATATATCATTACCCAAATTTGAATATGCATTGACGCGTTCTCTTCTCTCTTCTCTCTGGTATTAAACAAAGAAAAACACTTTCTCAGATCTTGGCCTCTGCTCGGGCTGCTGCTAGTCCTCCTTGACCGACGGTGGCCCTCCTCCTCTATATTCTCTTTATATAATAGGTTTTATCACTAAATAATACAATATTTTATCAGATCTATGTGTTTTATACTAGTATTTTTAGGTTATGTCTCCTTCCTATGGAGTTTTGTACTCGGAGTAGAGATTTGTGTTCATGTTGAAGGATTTTCGGCTTGATCTACTCAAGATACGACAGATTCTTCACAAGACTTCCAGATTTATCAAGGTGAGCTGATTGTCACTAGTTTGCAGAAGGTAGCGATGCCTTGGTCCGGCTTTCCCGTATATTAAGCATCTGACCAGTTCGTTTCCATTATTGGAATTTACATGGATGCTAAAATTATGTGTTCTTATCACTTATTTTTTAAGTGGTGTTATCTTTTGGTTGTTTTATGGATGCAACTCTTGTACTCTCAAGTTTATAGTATGGTGTGCTGATTTGTATTACAGAATTATCCTATATTTTAGGTGTTGCCCTGATACTAAATAATCTCTTTAGCTGATGAAAACTTTTTAGTTCAAAAAAAATTTTGAATATGCATTGGACTGGCAACTGTTACCAGAGGGTCTGAAAATAGGTCCACAACTTCGGCCACAACACAAAAGAAGGCAATATATAGACCCCACAACTCCACTAGAAATCTGAAATAAATTTATGTGTGTACGAAATTTTGCCCATTTCATTCTATGAAGTCCACCATTGGCCAATGTTATATCCTCGAGAATCATGACAAATTTGTTAACACCGCAGGTTTAAAGATGGCAAAACAGTCATGTCCTAAGTGCATGTCTTGTTGCTAATCAAAAACCATCCTGAAAATCTTATGGCATTTCTTATGTTGTGTTTGGTGTTTGGATAAAAAGTGAGGACTGAATTGGAGCTGTCAGAGAGCGTTCAGTTTTTTGTTTCTTGAAAAAGTCCCCAATGTGCCAAATGCAAGCTAAGAGAAAGTCCCCAATGTTTTGATGTTTATAACTTTTTTAGACCCTTGTATATGTATAAGGTCTATTATGGTTATCAACTCAATATCCACTCTTGAAATGATTTATTTGTCTCAGCTCAAGCAATAACTTAGAGGAGTTTCGTTAGTTTTCATACATTACCAAAGCATATCTTATTGTGCCTAAGATATAAGTCTTGTTTTTGCAGTTTTTTTTTTTTAACATTTTTTTTTTTTGCAGATATTTATCTCAAGCATTTGAACCTTAACTTTTATTTAATGACTGTTCAAGAAATGGGACTAATTATAAAGTTGACATATTCTTGGCAGGCAAAAATATCTTCATCTGCCTGGCTGGCTGTTGAATTTGATGCAAACAACGCAAAAAGACTCCAAAAATTACAAGCCACTGAAATTTCAAACATAATCCATATCAAACAAACTTCATTTTTTCGCCTAAAAGATTGATTATTAACCAATTTCAAGACCTTTCAAAATCATTTACTTGTCGTAACATTCATAGTCTAATAGAGCCAATTATTAAGAGTTCTGATGTGATTTAGTGTCTTCTATATAGTCTGCTAGTTGCATTGATTTTTACTTTTTTTAAAGGAATAAACCATATTTTTCTCATGCATTTTCAATTTTTTGAGATTTATCCTTTACACTTTTATTTCTATACATTACATTGAATTCCTACATTTTTATTTTTGTTAAAATCAAGTCCTTTTGTTAATTGAATTTTGACGTGTTAAAGTAAAATATCTGATTTAGTCCCTATAATTTTTAAAAATATCTAATAAATTTACATACTTTATTTTTTTTATTTAAATAATCCTTAATATTTTTAAGTAATTTTTAATTATTTTTGTATCAAATTATGGTTATTAAAAATAATTATGGATTTATACAAAAATAATTAAAAATTACTTAAAAATATTAAGAATTAATTATATAAAAAATAAATTATGCGAATTTATTAGATATATTTAAAAATTACATGAACTAAATCAGATATTTTACTTTAATACCGTTAGAATTTTAACGGAATGACTTAATTTTAATAAAAAGAAAAATGTAGAGATCCAATGTATAAAAATAAAAATATAAGGGATAAACCTTGAAAAAATAAAAATACATAGGATAAAATATGGTTTATTCCTTTTCCAAATGCCATGCTGCCATGCCCACGAATAGGGGTGAGCATCGGTTGGTTCGGTCAAAAAAATCACCAAAACCGACCTAGAGATATTTCTGACCAAAACCGAACCGAATCAGATAGAAACTAAAATTAACCGGACCAATTCTGTCACACCTCATCCTTAACACATCCATTATCTACAGTAATTACCTCGTTAATCCATTTATCGTGCTTAATGAGCTTGTAAGGTTATATATACATTTGGTAACACTATTTAAAACACGTACAAATTAAAACCTTATTGGATATTTACTTAATGTTGCTATATCCATTCATATCATCTTCAATCACATATTTCTAAGATCAACCACAATTCCATATATATAAATACATTACATGCACCATAGTGCTAACCATCCATCATAATATGAATATATACATCAATATACATTCAGAGTACTAAATGTTGTTACTTCTAATACAGGGTTTACATATCCTCGGATCACAGTCCGGAAAAGAAAAAGGTGAAAGATACAGCAGTAGTAGTAGCAACAAAAATCTAGAGCAACCCTCAACAAAAGACTAGCCCTATGGCTCAAAGGTCACTCTGGTGACTCGCTCAAGTAGGGTGTAGGAAACGGCTGTAAGTAAAAGCCAAAATCTGATGCATCCACATGACTGCATCATACCCATGTAAGGGTGACCTGAACATCTGTAGAGGTGGCACAGAAAACTCTGAGAATAGTG
>CATIWO010368064.1:0-12432 GCA_949673435.1 Macaranga tanarius | reverse complement strand
ATATATATATATATATATGATCCTCTATATATGGCAAAATATCAAAGAAATATGTAGAGAATATATATAAAAGGTAAGAGTCAAAATATATATATATTCTTACCTAAAAAATAAAGATTATATATTATTTTCTAATAAAATAGGGAATATAGACCATAATTGCACCTCCTCAAATCCTCTATAAATAGGAGTGCTTGTGGTTCATTTAGGAGTAAGAATTCAAGAGAGCCAAGACGCCGATACTCTGCTACCAAAGCTCTGTAGATTTCTCTTCAAGCAACTAAAGCTCTAGCAATTCAAAGTCAAATCAAGGATCTTCACAAGACTACTCCAAAGCTCGTGATCGATCTAACTCATCTTCTTTATCAAATCGAAGGAGTCTTCTATAACAAACTCAAAAACAAGCCTTATATGCCCTTGATCCATCATCAACGGAGGAAAGCATCAAATGATTTAATTTCTACATTTGTAGAGATTGCATTAGAGATTATACCCCTTTTCTTGATTATTAAAATTTGATATTTGTTATTACTTTTCTTGTTTCTTAATTTCAAGACAAGAAATTTGTGTTAACAAATTTCTGGCACACTCAGTGGGACATCTCTACCTTTCATCTCTTTCCTTCAAAAATCTTCTCAAAGTTCAACAATCAAGATCCATGGCTTCAAGAGACAACAATCGCCAATCCAAAGCACCCACTCGCTTCACCGTGCAAGGCACTATTGATGCTGGCCCGAAAGCCATCATCAAAGAAAGATTGATTGAGGGGATTTATGCACGCACTCTTCCTCTGCTTCAAAATGTGTTTATCTCACTTCCATCAATTGAAGAAGTGGTGTCTCCCACTCAATCCCCATCAAAAACTAAGGAGAATCTTGGTTCACCATTGAACAAGGATGTTGGTCATGGTGATGGTGCGCTAATATCTCCCCATAGGACTTTTTCTCTAAATGACACTTCTGATGTCATGAGTGTTATGATGACAAACACTCCCTCTTTAGAGGAACAAGTTGCCAAGATGAGCAAAATCTTAGAAGCCCTCACTGACTCATTCAAAAAAAAAAAGGGTGAACAGATCGCCTATTTGATGAAGAAAGTTAATAATTTGACTGATAAAGGAGTGGTGGTTACTAGCAATCCACAATAACAGACTAAAGAAGTTATGTAAACTCCTACTACTGCTGATGGTTCCACCTCTGGTGTAGCATCAAAGCCTACCTAAGTGATTACTAATGGGTCTATAACTGCAGATAAATTGAAAGATCTTATCAAAGAAGTTGTCAAAGGTCAAGTGGAAAGTATCAATAAACCCTCCTACATGTATGCCAAGCCATACTCTCAAAGGATTGATCTTATGAAGATGCCTACCAATTACCAACCACCAAAGTTTTAATAATTTGATGGTAAGGGTAATCCTAGGCAACATGTGGCTCACTTTGTGGTGAGTTACAATAACGCTGACACCTATAGTGATTTGATGGTCAAATAATTTGTTCGATCATTGAAGGCAAATGCATTTGATTGGTACACTAACTTAGAGCCAAGCTCCATTGATAATTGGGAATAGTTGGAACGTGAATTTCTTAATCGCTTTTATAGCACTCGCTAAATTGTTAGCATGATAGAGCTTATGAGTACATGTCAATAGAAGGATGAACCTGTTATCGATTACATTAATCGATGGAAGAATTTGAGCTTTAATTATAAAGATTGCCTTTCTGAAGCTTCTATTTTGGAGATGTGCACTGAAGGCATGCATTGGGGACTGTACTATATTCTTTAAGGTATAAAACCTAAAATCTTTGAAGAACTAGCTACTCGTGCTTATGACATGGAACTTAGCATTACTAATGCCGGAATGCAAACTTTCCCGATAGAGAACCCAAAGAAATGGAAAGAAAAATAAGACTCTCGCAAAGGAGGCAAACCTTCCACTATGGATGAAAGTAAGCAATCTATGACTATTAGTACGAAGCCTTTGAAACTCTCAACCACAACTGAGAAAAAGTAAAAAGAGAAATCTACCACTGTTCGAGGTCAAGGAACAAATAAGGGCACTTTGAAATAAAGATAAGAGAAGGAGTCTCCTTTTCCTAATTCTAATATTCCTCAAATGTTATATGACTTACTCGAAGCCAATCTCATTCAGTTACCTAAGATGAAGCATCCTAAAGAAGCTGATCGAGTAAATGATCTAAACAACTGCAAGTACCATTGGTTGGTCAGTCATCCTGTTCATAAGTGTTTTATCTTCAAAGATAAAATTATGCAGCTGCATAAAAAAGAGGAAATTATTTTTTATGAAGAAACTGTGACTGCCAACATGACCTAAATCATGGTTCCTTATTCCGGAACTATCAATTTTGGAAGTTTTGAACCTATTGATGTTTTGGTGCACCTTTTTAATGGCCAAATTCTACCTCAATCCATGTAGGTTATTGTGTAAAATGTTTCACATTCAAATGGGGGCATTAAGCCTCAAAATATTAAAGCTAAAGAAGAGTGGACTATTGTTACTTAAAAAAGGGGGGAAAAAATATGCCTACACCGAAGACCACTTCTAACAGAGCTAAGATTATAAGAAAGCATATTAGAAGGTCAGTTGCTCAGAAAGTGACAAAGAGAAGAGTGCCCTCGATTATGATAGAGGACGAGTTCATACAGAAACCAAGAGAACCTGTGACTCTCAAAGAGTTTTTGCTAAAGAAATTCTTGGATTATGATGATTATATAATTACTTGCTAATACCTTAATGATGATTTAAATGATCATGAAGATGTGGAGGAAGAAAAACCTGAGTTCAAGAAGCTTACTTGTAGTTCTTGTACGGTTAAGATATGTTTAACTAATGATGACTTATTTATCGGGTCCAAATTATATAATCGCCTGCTTGTTATTCAAGGATATGTTAATGAGCAAAAGATCAATAGAATCCTCATAGATGATGGATCTGCTGCAAATATCTTACCACTCAAGACCCTAAAAGACTTGGGAATACCTATGGATGAGCTTATAAAGAGTCGTTTGACAATTCAGAGGTTTAAACAAGGGGGGCAAAGAACTTTAGGCAAAATCAGGCTAACGTTGCTCATGGAAGAATTCAAGTCAGATGCTTTATTTTATGTGATTGATGCTAGAACCACCTACAAAATGTTACTAGGAAGGCCATGGACACATGAGAATGATATTGTCTCATCTACACTTCACCAGTGCTTTAAGTATTGCCAAAATGGATAAGTGAAAAAGTTGAAGACTGACTCTAAACCTTTTACCATAGTGGAATCTTATTTCACTGATGCAAAGTTCTATGATGACTCAACCATATGTGAAGAAAAAATTTATGACTTGAGAATATCTGGTGAAAAGGTTACAAAAAGTGATGCCTCTACAAGAAAAACTTCTCAGCCCGTCATTATATTCTGTGAAGCACTGAAAAGTGAAGTGGTGTCAAATTTAAACATGCATGAGTAAAGAATCATCAAAAGTCTAAAAAATTTAAATTTACTGGTTATAAGCCTTACCTCTTTAAATGTTTACAAACCTTCACTGCAAGAGTTCGTGAAGCCATCCCAAGGTCCTGAAGTAGAACATGGTGATCTGCCGAAAAAAAGACCAATAGTTTTGATCCAAATGCCTATAAGCTGCTATCTACAGCTGGCTATGGCTAAGAAAATACAGCCAAGTTAGCAAAAGAAGAAGTTTCCAGGTCTGAGACGAGTGAGCAAAATGCTAAAAAGCCTCGATTGGTATGGAAAGAGAAGAATTAGCTCATAGCATCTAAAGCAGGTGTAAGGTATAGTTTGCTTATCCATTGCGTTTAAAGATTTGTAGGGAAACTTCACAGTATATAACTTTTGAAGAAATTGAAGAGGACCCGAAGCATGGAACCCCCAATAATAGGACTTCAGTTTTTTATCACCTTGGTAACTCTAGCAGTCACATCTCAGTGTTTGATAGGATTGACAATCAAAGGCTTGGAAACTCGCAAGCATCCCGAGCCTCTGTGCATGCAAAGATCGGGGTATCGACTTCAAGAGGAAATAAGTTTAAGGTAAAGAAAGGGCACATTGTTGAGACTGATTCAAAAGACATACGTAGTAAGTTCCCTTCCAGAATGGAAAGGCGCACCAAATGGGTGGTGACTACTGGCCAAGTATTAAGAGGAAGATGACAAACAGTAATTATTACTGGTCAGGAACCACATCCAATTGATGAGGTCGAAGAAGAAGTGAATGTAGCAGTTAACCATATCACTATAGAAGAGGTTGGTGATGAAAAACCCCTCATTGAAGAGGGCATTGAAGTTGCTCCTCCTACGTTTGAAAAAAGGAATAAGGTTACAGTTGATGACTTGAAAGAAGTTAACCTTGGAACCCTTAAAGATGCTCGTCTAGTTTTTTGAGTGCAAACACGATGCCTGAAGAAGTTCAAGATTACATCAAGCTTCTTTTAGAGTACCGTGATATCTTTGCATGGACATATGCAGAAATGCCAAGGCTTGACCTAAAAATAGATGTTCAACATTTGGCTGTACGAAAGGGAGCTAAAGTGATAAAGCAAGCTCAACGACATTTTCATCTTGAATTGATACCACAGATAGAGAATAAGGTTAATAAACTCATTGATGCAAAGTTTATTGAAGAGGTCCAATATCCTACCGGGATTTCTAATATAGTTCCCGTAAGAAAGAAGAATGGGCAAATTCGGGTTTGTGTTGACTTCAGGGATCTGAACAATACTTGTCCTAAAGATGACTTTCCGCTACCAATTCCAAAAATAATGATAGATGCCACAACGGGTCATAAAATTCAATCATTTCTAGATGGTTCATCTGGATATAACCAAATTCTAATGGCGGAAAAGGATCAAGTATTGACTATATTTCATACTCCGAAAGGAATATACGACCATAAAGTCATGTCTTTTAGTTTAAAGAATGCAAGTGCAACTTACCAATGGGCCATGCAAAAAATCTTTGATGATATGTTGCATAAAAATGTAGAGTGCTATGTTGACGATTTGGTGGTCAAAACCAAAAAGAAACAAGATCATCTCTAGGACTTGCGAATGGTTTTTGAGCGATTGAGGAAGTATAAACTAAAGATGAATCCTCTAAAATGTGCTTTTGGAGTTTTAGCGGGCAAATTTCTAGGGTTCATTATATGACACCGAGTGATCGAGATAGATCAATCCAAAATTAATGCTATCCTAAAAATGCATGAGCCAAGGAACATGCACGAGTTAAAGATTTTATAAGGGAAATTGGTATATCTTTGTCATTTCATATCCAACCTTGCCGGAAGATGTCAACCATTTCATAGGTTAATGAAAAAGAATATTCCTTTCATATGGGTTCAAGCTTGTCGTAATGCTTTTGAGAACATAAAGAAGTACTTACTAAGTCCTCTAAATCTATAGGCCCCTATTCCAGGTCGTCATTTGATTTTGTATACTGCTGCTTAAGAATGCTCTTTAGGAGTTTTATTGGCATAAAAAAATGATAAAAAAAGGAATGTGCACTTTATTACCTTAGTAGAACTTTGAGTGGGGCTGAGTTAAATTATTCCCCAATTGAGAAGATGTGTTTGGCATTAATGTTTTCCATCAAAAAGCTCACACACTATTTATAAGCTCATCAAATTCGATTGATCTCTAAAGCTGATCCAATCAAGTATATAATGTCTAAACCGGTTCTCTTTAAAAGGCTAGCAATCTGGGCTCTTCTCCTACAAGAGTTTGACATAAGCTTTATTTCTCAAAAGGCAATAAAAGGTCAAGCTCTTGCTAATTTTTTAACTATTCATCCAATTCCAGGTGATTGAGAATTCTCCGATGATTTACCAGATGAAGAAGTTTCATTCATTGAAGGCTCACCTTGGAAGATGCACTTTGATGGGGCTGCTCACTAAGATGGTGCAGGGGCTAGGGTTGTCTTTGTTTTACTAGAAGGGGATGTGCTTCCATATGCCTTTAGTCTTATTGAATGTTGCTTAAATAATGTAGCTGAATACTACGCACTCATGTTAGGTCTCAAAATGGCAACAAACATGGGCATAATTCATCTTGAAGTGTTTGGAGATTTTAAGCTAGTGATCAACCAGCTTCTCTTGGCTTATGATGTGCAGAAGCCTGAACTAGTTCCTTACTTCTAGCATGCAACCAAGCAGCTCGAGCAGTTTGATGATGTATGTATTGAACACATGCCAAGGCAAGAAAATAAATAAGCAGATGCTTTTGCTAACCTTATAACAACCTTGGCTCTATCAAATGCAGAAGTTAGAATTCTTATTTGTAGCAGATGGGTAGTGCCAACTTGTGTGCCCGCGACTAATGATGACTATAAAAAAATAAACTATATTTCTGTCTTTAAAGTAGAAAAAGAAGATTGGTGCCAACCTTTGATAGATTATCTAACTCATGGAAAACTGCCAGATGAAGCTCAACATAAATCAAAAATCAAAAGGTGAGCACTACGCTTTATTGTCTACAAAGACACCCTCTATCGTCGTTCTTTTGATAACATATGGATACATTGCTTGGGTGAGGAAGAAGCAGTTAAGGCATTGGAAGAAGCGCACTCAGAGGTGTATGAGGCCCATCAATCAGGGCCTAAATTACATTTCCATATTAAGAGGATGGGATACTACTAGCCAATAATGGTAAAAAATTATATGGAGTATGCCAAAAAGTTTGAAGGTTGTCATTTCCATGCTAATATTATTCGCCAGCCTCCTGAGCCACTTCATCCAACCGTTGACTTTTAGCCATTTGATATTTGGGGATTGGATGTGGTTGGACCTTTACCTAAGAGTTTAAAAGGGCATTTTCATATCTTGGCTGTAACTGACTACTTTTCTAAATGGGTAGAAGCTGTGGCACTCAAAGAAGTAAAAAAGGAAATAGTGGTGGAGTTTATAAAAAACTATATCATTTTTCACCATGGAGTGCCTCGTTATATCATCACTGATAATGGGAAAGAGTTCTATAACAAAGCAATGGATAGGTTGTGCCTAGAGTACAAATTCAAACAATATAACTCTTCCATGTATCATGCACCAGCCAATGGTCTTGTAGAAGCATTTAATAAAACTTTCGGTAAGTTACTGAAGAAGATTATGAGTCATACAAAGAAAGATTGACATGAAAGATTAGGGGAAGCTCTATGTGCTTATCAGACTACACATAGGATAGTGATTGGAGCAATTTCATATTCACTCATGTATGGTTCTGAAGCTGTATTGCCACTAGAATGCTAAGTTCCAGACCTGAGAATTACCATTCAAAAAGGCCTTTCTAGTGAAGATAATGTGCGCCTACGCCTTGAAGAATTAGAAGCTTTAGATGAAACAAGGCCTGAAGCACAATAGAGACTAGAATGTTACTAAGCTAAGATGACCAAAGCCTTTAATAAGAAAGTGTGTCCTCACTCTTTTCAAGTTGGTGATCTAGTCCTTATAATTAGAAGACCAATTAACCTCTCATGGAGTATGGGAAATAAGTTCCTTTCAAATTGGGATGGTCTTTATATTATTCAAGAGGTTTACTCCAGTGGCGCTTACAAAATAGTTGACAAAGATGGGTTGCGTATTAGACCAATCAATGGAAGATTCTTGAAAAGGTATTATGCTTAAAGCTTGGTGATGCTCCTGGCCTGCATGATCTAAAACTATAAACAGCCCTCTTAAAAAAAACCTTGTAATAAACTACATTTTGACTTGATCTTTTGTAAAAAAGTATATAGGCAGCTTGGTTTCATGCGAAGTTCAGTCATACCAAAAAAAAAAATTTTAGTCACAGTTGTAATCCTTTTAAACTACGTGTTGACTTGATCTTTCGTAAAGAAGTACGTAGGCAACTTGGTTTCATGCCAAGTCCAGTCATAATAAAAAAATTAAAGATGGATTTGAAGAGGGTTATAAGACTTTGATAATAATGAAACATCTTAATATTAATAATAATGAAACATGTCATCAACACAAAGTTGTATAACTTCGAAGGGTGACAAGCTTCTTTTGGCTCATTCTTGTCAAGTCTTCTTAACTCCCCTGAACTGCTCTTCTTAGGTTAGTTGGCAGTGGGATTATCGACATGTAGTACATAAAAAGCATCCTCTATGGAAGCTATTGCCTTACTGTTCCTAAATGTAGTTGAGACTATTTGGTAAGCATTCACACTAAATGCAGAATCTTCAGAGTCTCCAACTTCTACTTACCCTATATCTGTGTTCAAATCATTAAGTTCAAGCTTTAAAAAAAAAGGGAAGAGGTTAAAATATATGTTTAAAGAAAGAAAGATGAAAGAAATGGCAAGATAATGAAGTTACCAATTTCTTGCATAGAATAATTGAACCACTAGTAACACTTGTGACATCATTAGGATCTCCAGGAATATACCGATTCCAATGACGATTAGAGTCCTCTTGGCTATTACTTGCTGAACTCATTGTATTGACAGGTCATGCATGAGTCATCTTGTTCACATTATTACCAAGTATAGAAGTAGTAGTGGAATTTTTAGAAAGATGTGCAGACTCATGGAAAGATGCATTGGACTATTTATTAGACCACTCAGTTAAATATGCTATGATAGCATGAATTACTCCCATAGTTGACACCTTTGGTAAAGTAATACATGATTTTATAGAGCGATTAAAGTATGAAAGCCAAAGTTCAATTATGAGCTACAAGTTTAAATTGTTAAATTATTGCTTGAGACTGCCAGGTATGTCTTAACAAAAGCCAAATTGCTGGTTAAACCTATTAGGACTGTATGGCTCGCATACATAAGTGTTGTTGTAGATCGTAGTCAAAAAGCTTGAATGAAGACTAGCAAAATACTCCAAGTTCAAGGAGGGTGAATCCTTATGGTCTTTCAAAGTTGCAACATTCTTTGGTGCGTCAAATATTGACCTAATTTGGCATTGTGAATTCATAAATAAATCAAGCATAGTTACAGCTTCTAAGGCACGCCCCATTCTTTCACTAGCATAAGCAATCATTATCGGTGTTATGCTAGATTTTGAAGAGATATGCGTTATAAATCTGCTTGCGAGCCACGTATACACATAGTGGATTGGGAAGATAGGTGCACAAGTACTAAAATCTGGAGCAGTTGAAATCTTCCTTAGAGCATGATTAGCCAAAACTGGAACTGCTAAACAGAAGCGGTGGCCTGTTGCCATCAAGCATACAACCTTAAGGTACTTGGGCATATCAAATCAACTTCTTTCCTAGGAAATGCAAACTTGCACAGCCAGCATGACAAGAAAGCAGCCAAATAAACTTTTTTTCGAGCCTCAGTTTTGATATGAAGATCAACAAATGGCTTAGTCCATCCTCTGGCACGTAGCATAGATTTATTGATGACACCTGAAGGACTAAATATCTCTTTTTATTGGTCCATCTACTCGCCATTCCTGGGCATCAAAGATGCTTTGTACTTTGAAGGGCCATGAAACCAGAATCTCACCCAAAATTTAATGGGTTATTGCCAACCTTTTTGCAATTTTGATGAAAAATAGTAAATAAATATTTACAACTTATAGGAAGATGATATTTACCATCGCGACCAACTCCATTTAGTTCTTCAGCTGAGGGAACGACTTCGTCAAAGAAGGAGCCATAAGTAGAAAGACTGCTTAAATTTTTAAGGTCCCACAAGAAGATAGATTCTTCAGCAACGGCTGTCCAAAGAGTATTTGTAGAAGCATTCCAATGTTCGTAGAAGATGTGTATGACATCTACTTGATAGTCATAAGTGAAGAGTTAAGCAAAAACTGTATCATAAAGCTTGGACGAGTTCAATTCTTGCTCATAGTTTGATAACACATCCACTATTCACTCCTAATAGCCTTCAATATAGGAAGCTCCACCCAATAATGAAAAAATGACTCCCATGATATTTCTCTATTGTTGATGTGATGCTTTAGCAATGGTAGCTCATTGGATGAAGGTGCAGTGGTATGAAGTGAAGAGAGAAGGAATGTTACCCTTAAAGTTGAAGTAGTAGCATTCTTGTAGTTGTTGACATCTTGCATGGAACTCTAAGAAGTTAGATGATGAGCATCTTTAAAGAAAGACCAAGAGGAAGTAAAATGTCCAATTGCAGGTGGATAGACTTCGAGTGATGTGCCATCCTCCATCTTTGAAGCTTTTTGTTAGTATAGATGTGCCCTAGGGCCATTATTATATGTAGACATTGCATATTTATCCCTATGGTAATAAAATATTCATTTAAATTAAGTGTTAAGTTTATTTGAGTATTTACCCTTAGTATTATGTTGAATGAGTTTATCATCAAGAGTTGATAATATGAGTGACAAACTCGTTTCGTACATATGCTATAAATATTTATAGTCATTGGATTAATATAAGGGTAGTATTAATCCCTAGACTATCACTTCTGTCTATTTTCCTTAATTGGTATGTGATATTGACAGTGGGAGGTAGTGAGTCTCATGCTACTTGATATGAAATATCAGAATAGACACGTGGATACTCATGTGATAGGTGGATCGAACTATGATGTAAGATTTGTGATTGCATGGATATTCACTTTAGTCAACAATTACAATCTTAAACATAATGGTACATATTATCCTTTGACCTGAGGTGACACGGTCATCCACATATGGTTGGTTAGAATTTGTTACCACTTACATACTTGTACTAGCCACGCATGGGTATGCGGTGTGTGGTGGCTCTAGTTGGTTATATATAGGGATGAGTGATCGGCCAAAATGGAATTCATTACCTAGAGTGAATAGGGATAATATCCTATACTATCTAAATTATTCTTGATGAATAAGTACCTGGCCAAGTCAAACTTGACTTACCTAAAAGAGTTTCGATGCTATAAAGAGTTTCTAGTAGAAGTTATATTTTATCGATAATTGAACTTAAGATGAGGTCATATGATTGAGGCAATTAGAGTTTGACTAAACCGTGACTCTAGCCAATATCGGGATCTTATAATGAAGGAACATTTAGTGCATAGTAATTATGTTCTATGGTTCTTGTAGATCTATATAAAGCATTCATTTCTATTTGGATAGTCGTGACATCTATGTTAGGGGTCACTCACGACTTATGGAAACTAAATATAATTAATTGGAATTTTCACATTTAGGATGGAAAGGTATTTTCATAATATTAAGTGTTAATATTATTTCTCATTGCTATTTAATCTTGAACCTAGTAAGTCACACACACAAAAGTTGCACTTGTGAAGATTAATATTAATTTAATTGAATTAGATTTGCACGTATGCGGGGATCTAGCATATCCCCGAAATCTGAATTCAAAGATTAGGACTTGATTGTATTTAAAGAAATATTAATTTGGACTTGATTTAATATGTGATATTAAGTTCAAAGACTAAATTAATATTTTCCTCCAAATGCATTCACATATGGGCCATGAGATAAACCATATATTTATTGATTAAGATGGGCCATGAGATAGACCATGTATATTGATAAAGATGGACTTAAAATAGACTTAGAATAGGGCTTTATTTAAAGAATTTAAATAAGCCCATAAGTTGTCTAATTTAGTATGGAGTGGGCCTTCTTTAAGTGTAGAGAAGCCCATATACTAATAACCTTAGCCCATATCCATTAAGTGTTAATGATATCAAGACTAAGGTCATCCATGTAACCAAACACAACCCAAGCAAAGCCATGCATATAGATAGAGTATGAGATACTCAATCTATCAAATGCATGTAGCTTGAGTGAGAGACACTCAAGCTATAGGAATGCATGTGGCTTGAGTGTGAGACACTCAAGCTATGGCATTGCATGTGGCTTGAGTATGAGATACTCAAGCTATTATCAAACTATTATTAAATTGGTTATAGTTGATAGTTAGTGGAGGGTGTAGAGATAACCAAGCCAACTAATGCTAATGCACATTTGAGAGCAAATTTGATATTCTAACAAAAGAGAGAAAAGGATTGAGAGTGTCTTCTTCTTTCTTCTTCTTTAAGTGTAGAGAATTCATATTTACATAAGAGTTGTGTACTTTCAAGTTAAAAGCCATTGTTATACAAGAGTTGTATAAGCTTAAAGTCTATCATCCATTAGAGGTTGCATCTTTATTCCATATATTCAAGCTTGGAGTGGCTCTAATAAGCTATTGGGTCTAAAATAAAAGAGAGGCTTGTGGATAAAGCTTCACCATCCTTGAAGATCATCCTTGTGCAACTTATGTGTTTCAAGCCAGAGGCTTCAAATTTGGGGAGCTAGGAGCTTATAGATCAACATTAACCAAAGCTTATCAAGCGTGCTACCAACTTAGAGTTTTGTAAGTATTACCAAACCCTTAGTTGCTAGGTCTTGTATTGTGAATGCATGACTTGGTTATTTGTTAATGTATTATGTTGTCCTAGATGCATGTTTAGCTATGTATTTATCATGTGATATGATCTATG